>PVJL010006748.1:0-87385 GCA_004026885.1 Lyroderma lyra | reverse complement strand
AAGTTTCTAGAAACTTATAGCCTACCAAGACTGAACCAAGAAGAACTGGATAATCTAAATAGACCAATCAATAGCAACGAGATTGAAATGACTATCCATAATCTCCCTAAAGGCAAAAGCCCTGGACCAGATGGTTTCACCAACGAGTTCTACCAAGCATTCAAAGAAGAATTAACGCCTATCCTCCTCAGACTCTTCCGAAATACAAAAATGGAAAAATCCTGATTATTTTTGAATATGAAAATTTTTTTCATGTGATAAAATCTCTACATACATAAAATGAGGATTTTGGCGGGGGGACTAATTGCTTTCTTATGTAGATATTTTCTCAATACTCTATCTTACTGTAATGGAAAATAAGACGTCACTTAGGGAAACGTTGGTTTACTTATCTTCATCTTAATGTTTTTCTTCTTGCTTTTTTTTGTTTTTTTGTCAAAAATAGCCCTTTGATGGCAGGGATCCTGTTTCCTTCTCCTGTATTTTTTATAACACATAGGATAGTGTACTGAGTCCATAGCAGAGGGTTGAACATTTGCTTAATGACTGACCTGGTTAGCATTTACTATGTGGGTTCATTTGAGTATAACAATTCCAAATTCTCGTTTTGCACAAATGAGAATCTTCCAAAACTTCTCGCTCTCAATGACTTACTGTGTGTTCCTTTCTAGATTTTTTCCAAAGCATTTACATGTAATGGTCTAATTACATTTGAAATTCAAGGCAATATGATGCACAGTTCTGTATCACCATCTCCCTGTTCTCTTACATATTTCTGACTTGGAGATGTACTAGAGAGCAGGGATGAGAGGGAAATACTGCAATAGTAAGTGCTCAGAATTGTTTCTAACTTTTAAATGTAAACTTAAAAAATATTTTTACAAAGTAACATTGAATTAATCTTTTGGTTTTTGGTTAGAATTGAGTGAATTTGTTAACCATGTATCTAATTTTCATTTAGCAAAATTATAATTAACTACAAATGTGTGATTCATTTTAAATATGGGAAATCTCTTAACAAGTATTATTTATTTTATGTACAATATTTTTCTTCTAAATATAAACTCATGGGAGAAAATCTACAGAGAAAAGGAAGATTCATTGTGAAAACAAATGGAAAGTCGTTTGCATAAGGTCATGCTGGGGACCGGTGTACGCATCTGCATCAGACAGCAAGATCACCTCTTTTTTCAGGATTCCTAGAAATCCTTTGGGAAAAAATGCACTTAAAACCTAACAACAAGGATATAAACCACCCAACCAAATGAATAATTGTCTAAAAGATCTGAACAAATACCTTACTGGAGTTTGTCATGGCCTTGTCTTCATCTGTCTGTGAGTAGTTGGTTCAGAAAAAAACCTCTTGAAAATTCCCGGAACGTCAGAATTATAAATTTGACAGGTCTTCATAAAAAAACAGCCAACCAATTAGATGAAGGCTCAAAGTACGATGTGCACATCAAAAAGATATTTACTGATCTATTGCCAGATTGTGCTCGGTTTTCCGTCAGACTCTTTGCTCTCTCTCTGTGACAGACTTCGGCTTCTGCATGTTTATGCTCTAACTCTAATTATGCACTTATCTTCTAAATCACATGATTTCTCCAAAGATGCTTTAGAACTACAGTAGTCACTGAGGAATTTCCAATAGGAACACGATTATTCATTTGAGAAGAGTCTTAGAACACAAAAGGGAATGGAATTCCAGACATGCAATGTTCAGTATTTTTTGATTGCTAGGAAAAAAGCTTACGAAAGAAATTCAGATTCTGAAATGACTTGTGGAACAGATTTTGTAGCCAGGTCAAATGAAATATGAAAAATATAAAAGTACCTTCCTCTTGTATCTCCCTAAGTCATAACTCAAACCTATCAGACTTGATTGCACCATTCCTTTTCTCTCCGTTATAATCCTGCCTTAAGCTCTGCTTTGACCCCTACTTCTGACCTACTTCCTTTCCTCTCTACTCAGTAAAAACCCCTCATATCACAATTGCCTTTTAAGTTAACCTTTCTCAGATTAGAGCAAGCTCCTTGTGGCCGATTTTAAGTCCTTGTCTCATTTTTCTAAAAGTCTTTCCAAAGCTTAGACGTGAAAGAACAAAATTTACACAAGGATTTAGAGTAGTTCTGGTGGGATCTAGAGCTCCACACCTTATTTGAATTTTTTCTTAATGTAGTAGAGACCTCAGGTGCAAGCCATTGAATGGAAAGGCAGAGGGGAAAGTCCCTGAGAATACTGTGAGAGAATCTTCCTCTCCACTCACTCCACCCATACTATTGACAATCAGAAGAGTTTTGAAAAGCTGTACGTGCTTGTTAACATGTATTAGCTAAAATACGTTTAAAATAATTTTACTATGAAAATGGATGGAATTCTAAGGTATTCCTGTAGGCAAAGAAGAAAAGAGTCCATTGGGAATTTCAAGGACAGGGTTCTTTCTTTACACCGTTAGATAGCACGAAGCAGTAGATCGTAAAGCCGCCATGTCCACCCTGCAGCCCAGGACGGCTTTGAATGTGGCCCAACACAAATTCTTAAAACATTATGAGATTTTCTTTTGCAACTATTTTTAGGCCATCAGTGATCATGAGGGTCAGTGTATTTTATGGGTGACCCAAGGCAATTCTTCTTTTTCAAATGTGGACCAGGGAAGCCCAAAGGTTGGACACCCCTGTTCTGGAGTGTATGGGAATCCAGCTCTTTCTTTTCCTGAACAGTCCTAAACCATACCGTGAAAATGCACATGATTTATTTTCACGTATTTGGTGAACTGTTTCTAGAATGATGGAATTGGAAGCAGAGAAATGATATTGCAATTCTACAACTACCAAGTACCTGAAAGTGTGGACGTGAGGGCTTCAGAGAAACAGTCAGGAAAACACAGCCTTCACAATGGTTGTTGCTCTTTTCTCTTCTATGGTCTAGCTGATGAGGTGGAAAATAGGTGTGGTTTATTTCTCTGTTTTGCCTTGTTTATTTTTATTTTATTTTTGTCTATTTCTTCTATTCATCTAAATGGTAAATTACCGGAAGTGAAAAAATATCTATATTTTTGCCATTATAAAGGAAGAGAAATGAACAATTCTGGATTTTTTTTCTACTGATACTTAAATTAATATTCTCTGAGGTCATGGTTCATTATTGCTGGGGATTGTGTCAATGTGAGTATATTGAATATAAATCCTTAGACTTACTGAGCAGGAATAGATGTGGCTATCAGTAATCCATAGTTTTCAACCCTGAGTGTAGGTCAGAATCTCTTAGTGTGAGGCGTTGGCTTCTCCATCGATGCGCTGACACAGTGACAGTTTAGTAGTACTGGTCTAATCCATCTGCCGTATATTACGTTGTGAGGAACAGAGATCCCCAGGACTTATGTTGTCACACAAGGCTCTCAAACTGGTAAATGGTAGCTGTAAAATTATAACCCATAATTTCTGATGTCAAAGTAAGAATCTTAAATAAATATATTATAAAAATAAAGCTGATCTATGCCTTGAGATATTAGATAATACTAGATAATACTAGTTAATCTTCTAAGTCATGGTTGCAATACTCAGGTTAACTGTTAACCTTAAAACATTCTGATTTCTTTTTATCAGGAATCTGTACAACCTGTGGGCCAAACTGAGCCTGTTTCGCATTTTCATATAGCCTGTGAGCTATGCATTATTTTAACATTTCTAAGTTGGAAAAGTTTTTTTAGAAAAATAATATGTATGACACATGAAAATTATATATAGTTAAAATTCAGTGTCCATAAATAACGTTTTCTAAGAACACAGCCATGCTCATTATTTTTATGTTGTCCATGGTTATTTTCATGTCACGGTGGCACAGTCAAATAGTTGTGACATAGAACATAGGTTCTTGGCCCAAAGCAGAACATATGTATTTATTATCTGGCCTGTTAGGGAAAGGTTTGCCAAACATTGCTTTTCAACAAAGTGTTAAAAATTTTGGATCTGTGCAAATTAGAGGATGGATGTGTGGAATTATGCAGCACATGGAGTGGTTGAATGCATTCTTGGGCATGCTCCTCTGTATTCCTTTGATGCCACTCATTATTCTATTTGACTTTAATTGTGTTCTTGGGTTGATATGTTAAAGATTAATGATGCACTTACCTTAAATCAAGATTCACAGAGATGTGAAGATACAGCAGAGATTAGAAGGCATAATACAGATTGTGGTTTTTACCTCTGGAGAAATTCTTAGGATTTTATGTATAAAGAATTTAAGTATTATAGCAAATCTCCCAGAGGATACATGTCTGTGTTGTATTTATTCTTGTCGTAAAGCTGATGGTACAGTTACGCTGTGCTACTTGGCAAAATATGACAAGATGATGTGCAATGTCAGTCATTTTGGGTTTAATTGAGCAATGAGTATATATAGTATTTGCATATATCTCTAGTTAAAAAGTAACTTCAATTCTTTTCTCTTTGTTGTTTTCAGTTTTATATTCCGCATATGAGTGAAGTCATACAGTTCTTTGTTTTTTCTGTCTGGCTTATTTCAACCCATGGACACAATCAATAGTTCAATGTTTATTTGGGAATGAGTGGGTTAGGGAGGGGAGAAAGGGGAGGGGGTGGGAGAGGAGGGAGGGGAAGCTAAATACAAGGTGATGGAAAGAGAACTCAAAAAAAATAAAATTAATTTAAAAAATAATGTTAATTGACAAAAAAAAGTCACTTCAAAACTCTGTGCTTAGTAAGACATAAGTGACTGTCACAAAACAGTGGGAGTCTGTATCCTTTAAGCAGGATAATTGTTTGGTAATAGATATAAACTATAGAAGGGCTTGCAGTAGAAATGTAGCTACTAAATAATCAAAATTTGCAGTGGTAAAGTAAACAAGCTATGTGATGGGGAGAATGTGTTCTTATTAATTATATGAACAGAAGTCAACTTGTTACCTAGTAGGATTAAAATAACAACAACAAAAGTAATAATAATAGCAGCAGCAGTGACACCAAATATGAACTAAGCTCTTTCTATGTAACCAGAACTGTCTTAGGTAGGCACTTTATACGTTTTAATTCACTTAAACCTTCACCTCAACCCTACAAGAAAAAGGCTATTACACTGTGCTCTACACACTACATATCACACAGGTGAGCAAAATAAAGCACAGGGAAGGTAAGTATTAGGTTGGCCACAGTCACACAATTAGGAAATGATAAAGTCTAATTTGAAACCAGGTGATCTGGTTGCAATCTTTGCCTTTAAATTGTGTCTTTTACTGCTTGTTTCAAAGTATTTAAGTGAAACAGCAATCGTGCTTTAGAAAAACTATTGAGATATAAGTCATGACTGTAGCAGATAGACAATTTTTTGGATTTCTTAACTGAAAAACAGGAATTCTAGTTATGCATATTATAGGAGAATGGAACTACCTCTCAGGACACAAATTATGCTGCATTCTTTTATTGTTTTCAATCTCCTGATCTTCTTACAGTGCTTAGTATGGTACACCATGGATGCACCACAAAACTGTCGAATGAATAAACTGAAGTGTGGAAAGGAATATATGGTTACTGTATGTTCTGCCATATGAGCAGAAGCTCATGATGATTAGAAAGAAGTAAATTATTAAAAATTTATTTTCTTTCAGGAGGATTGCCCCCAGTAGGTCTGGGAATTCCAGAGACTTTTTAGACGGGGTGTAGTAGACTACGGTAAAGTAATGCCTTCCAGTTAGGTATGCCAACTTTGTTAAGGGATATAGAATACTCCAAACCTCTATTAAAATGGTTATTTGTCCCCTTCATTTATTAAAAAGAAAAAAGCCAACTTTCACCTTTTGCTATCCTAAAGCATAGGGAATTTTTCTCTGATCTTAACCATGATGACCTGACAGGACTCCTGAAGGAAAATTCATAAAGGTATGGGAATTTCCCTGAACTGGGCCCTTGTTGCTTTTTCCATCCAAGTTCACACCGAATCTCCAGCAATTTGTTAATTACTCTTTAAATCTTCCTATCAGTTCCTAGCATGGCTTCTGCTCCCAGTGTCCTAGGGTTCTTCGTATTTTCCTGCCTTTCCAGTTTTGCGGGGTGGCAGTGTGCCCATGATCTCAATAGTCTGGTGGAGCTGATAGGAGGTAGAGATTTTCAGCTTTTGATGTGTTTGACATGTGGTGAGGACAGAAGTGGTGGCTTCTAAGCTGCTTACACATGTCAGCAGAAACTCTCCTTTACTTTTAAGTCAACTGTGGAAGACTTACTTGTTCTTACAGTCATGTGGCAATTCTATCACATACTTAGAAGTTGGCATTTTAAATTTAAGTATGAATTAGTAACATATGTCAATATATTTCCATAATGCTTATATTTTCTTCTAGTTCAGGTAGTAAAAAAGTTTTAATTTGGCATCTCAATGTGGATTCAAAATTAAATACTTGAGTTGAATTGTGAAACATTTAAGACTTAATACCTGGCTATCATCAGAAGCTTATGGGTTTTTTCCCTTGAAATATCTTCTACTGTTACTCAATTTCTACATAATTTAGAAATAGTTTTTTTCTTTCAATTTATGTCATAACCACTAATTAAATATAAAGGCTGTCCAGAAAAAAATCCAGCCATAAATGCCCTTTTTTTCCCCCATATTACATGGCTGGATACATTCTGGACAGTCCTTGTATATGCATTCATGTTTATATTTATGGGTTCTTTGTAACTTTTATTTTCTTTGCTTTCTCTCATTTTCAGTCCAAATATAACATAGTAGTACCATCAGTAACTACTCCTAATAGAATATTCTAACATTAAATTTCCCATTAAAAAAAAAGTGTAGCTCTCTGCCACGTTCATTTAATTTTACATAAACACACTTTTTGAGGCAGAAGCAAATCTGACTCATTTTCAATGTGCAAATAAAATATAAAAACTGTTCTTGGAGTTGTTTCTAAACATAATTATCCCTAATCCTAATGTAAAAGAAATGTATACAATGATCAGTTTTTAATAGTACTTTTTCATGGGGTAAATGTCAAAGCATGGAATTTTGGGGGGGTGAGGTTAACACTATAATCCACGCGTTCTCTCAGGATAAAGGCTGCAGCTGTAAGCACCACCGACGAGTATTCTTGGGGTGGGTTAAGTCAATACGGCTTAGTTGCCAATGCTGGCTGTCCCTCTCTTTAGCTAGCCGGTCTTCAAATTAACCTCTTTGAACTTAAGTTTCTTCATCCACAAGACAAAAATTGTGATATATACTTGGCGGCGTTGCTTTGAGAATTAGAAATAATGTATGTGACATCGCTTTCCACCGTGCCTATCATATTGTTGGAAACAAATAGAAGCACAGTAACAATACATTATTGTACAAGTAGTTTATTTGTGTATCATCAAGGTAGTATCCCTGAAGACTACTGATTGTCAGAAATAGAAGTTCAAGTAAAAAAGTTCAGCTTAAAATTGAATGTATTTATTTTTGCTCTACGGGAACTGCCATGTCTTATGTACAATCTTTCTCTCTTCAATTTAATACAATGTAAACAACATGCAACCTCAAGGTGATAATAGACATTGTTTTATTGCCAAAAGCAGTTTTTTTTTTCATAGAAATATGTAGGGTTTGAGGCCTACATCTTATCGTGAATCTGCAAATGTTTCACTCTGGACCTAGTTGCAAAACTGCAGAAATATCTTGGAAATCATAAAGAAGAGTTGAGCCCAATGTAAAACAGTGTTATGGAGAAGAAAAATTAATGTCTCATTTTCCCAAATTTTAAAAATGTTAAGCATATAACTCATATTCTGTCCTTGTGTGTTTGAGAAAAGCACAGCGCAAAATATCTTTTCAAACTGGTAAAGCTGCTATGTGAAAATAGATGAACTAATGGTCTAGAAGATTTGTAAGAAACTGTATTCAAATTGTTCTCTTTTAGATGGGCTGGCAGTCGAAGTTACACATTCTTTTCAGGTAAATCGGCAGAGCTATTGTGGGAAGAGGATTGGAGAGAACAACAGGTCTTCGCTGTTTCAAGTTGCACTGCTGAGCTCAAATGATCTCATTTCCTCCGGCTCCTTCAGAGTCAGTCAGATTTGATAGTAATACCTAAAAACGATAGTTTCGTACATTTGATGTGTTAGAAAAACCAAGACTCATATAAAGTGTTCTAGTTTTTTTCTCTGAGAGCAACTGTCTATTCTAAACCACATCTCTCTTACTAAAGAGGGTAGAAAAGGCTCCATAGACACTGTTTCTTCTGCACTATTGTCCCCACTCACTCTGTGTCCAAACCACCTTCACCTTGTCTCTTGATTCAACCTTTATCTTTCAGTTTTCACAGAAACAAGTCTTTCTCTTTTCTTGAATTTATTTTGAATTATAAGTTGATGAAAAATATGAATTTCAGGTGTATAACATAGTGATTTAACATTTATATGCCTTACCATATAAACTAGTAACCATCTGTTATGGTATATAGTTATTAAGATACTATTGCCTCTATTGCCTCTGCTGCGTGTTACATCCCCATGACTTATTTTATAGCTTCAAGTCTGTATTTCTTAATCCCCTTTGTATTTTCTGCCCAAGCCCATAAACTTCTCCCCTCTGGCACCCATCACTTTGTTCTCTGTATCTGTGAGTTTATTTCTGTTTCCTTTTGTTTTCTCATTTGTTTTGTCTTTTAGATTTCACACATAAGTGAAATCAAACAGTTTCTCTCTCTCTCTCTCTGACTTGCTACACTTAATGTAATATCCTCTAGGGCCATCCATCAAGATGAGAATAAAATAGCGAGCCCCAAGTTCAAAGGGAAGTATATTCTTCATTTTAATATTGTGGTCATTTTGTAGTGCTTTGAATATCTTTTTATCTCTTTCATGAATCATAGAAGTTTTTCTGTAAAAAAAGAAAGAAAAACTCAAATTCAACATCTCAACCCATCAGTGAGTCTTAAAATTACTTCTGTCAATTTTTTATGCAGTCACTCCAAGAGCATTATAATCGTAGTCTGAACAGCTACTTAAAGGAGATAGATTGTAAAGCCAATATTTTACATGAAGAACCTAATCTGTGACACTCCCATTTATTTCCCGTGACTTTGTTCAAATCGTCGGACAGAATGGAACTCATAGTTCATTTCTTTATTCATGCAACAGGTATTTATTGAGTCCTACCAGGAACTGATCTATGTGTTGGTGATTAGCAGTGAACAAAGTAAATATAAATCCTTGCTTTCATAGGCCTTATATTTTAGTAGGCTTGAGATAATATTCAAGCAAAATAAGAAAATAATATATTAGGTGGAAGTAAGTGCTAAATAGGAAAATAAAAGCAGAGGAGAGTTAGGAAGTGTGTGTGTGTGTGTGTGTGTGTGTGTGTGTGTGTGTGTGTTTGCAGGAATTTTCAATTTAAATAGAGTTGCTATGGAAGTCCTCAACTAGAGGGCTACTTTCAGTGACCAAGATAAAGGAAGTCATATCATATTAGGAGAAAGATTTCCAGGCAAAAGGACTAGAATGTCAAAGTTGCTGAAGTAGATAATTCTATTTCAGGTACTTCATGACAGTCCCTGAATTATTTAACAATCACTAGCTTATCATTCAGAACTCCCCGTAGTTGAAAAGCCCCAGTGTCTTCTTTTACTTCATAGAGAAAATTATTTAGACAACATTCTGTGACACAATGGCCTCACTTCTGGAAACACTCTGCTTTTGTTCACTGTATTCTTCACATTTGTATAGGATAATAATAAATATTCAATTGTACTTGTTCAGGAATGACTGAATAAGTGAATCGATTGTTGGTATTTCTAGTGAAATTCTTTAACAGTACAGCCTGATATGATTAAAAATATTTTTGGCTATTCATTTCCCTTTTATATTAGTCTATTTTTTTTCTCTAGCTCTTATTGTCTTTCTTTGTTCCACCCTTCATCCCCAAAGAACCACTCAATTTCAGATTCTTACTAAAAATTCAATTATTTCATTTCCATTCTGGGCTAAGCTGAGGAGGCAAGAAAGGAGTGCTGAGCACCTGACTAAGTCTTCTCCTTTGTAAAAGCTTTGTTCTTCAATATCTGTCTCATTTGGTGCCCAGCAGCAGAATTAGAATTGCTAAATAACAAATTGAAAAATTCTAACCAATCTCGGTTAAGTGTCATTATTATGTCATTTTCTTCTAAAAGTCAAAGTGCTAACAATCAGTGAAGCATCAGTAAAGGACATTATAGACAGCACCTCCTTTAACTGTGCAAATCTCTCCCTAGGTTTCAGATGCCCATTATAAATTATGTTAAGTCAATAATACCTGTTGTACATGGAGTGAACATGTAATTTATCATACAAACTGGAATTTTTTGCAAGTAACTATGGGCACTATTAAAAAGGAAGCCATGATAAAATGTATGAAGGAGAACTATGCAAAGAAAAACTGGACTTTAAGCTTACTCTACTTATATATTATATTTAATAAACGTAACATCATGCAGTGGCTAATGGATCCAGTTCTATACTCACAGAGAACTGGGTTTGTATCCCAGTATTTGTAGAACAGCCATAGAACCTGGGGTAATTGTTTAACCTTGCTAAGCCTCATACTCTAAATTTGAAGACTGTAGCTATCTATAGGATGTATCTCATAGAATCATCATAGATTTATAGAGGTTATGTGTATAAATTATTCAGCTTAGGGGTTATATATGCACTCAAAAAAATAGACAACACTGGGTTAGTGAGAATTTTTTGCATGGATCTGAAGTAACTAGAAAGGTAAAATGTATAGTCATTTTGGAAAACAGTTTGTTAGTTTCTTATAAAACTGAACATTTAATATTTGATCCAGCAAGTTCATCTCTAAGTACTTACCAAAGAAAAATAAGAGCCTAAACGAACACAGTCTTGTACTTGAGTGTGCACAGTAGCTTTAATTATAGCAGCCAAATGGAAAAGAACCCAAATGTCCTTCAGTTGATGAATAGTTTGTAGTGTAGCCATCCAAAGGAATGCTGCTCAGAAATAAAAGGAAGTGAATGACTGATATAAACATTAACATAGACAAATTTCAAAAGCATTATGCCAAGTGAAAAGAGCCAAATAGAAAAAGCGGCACATTCTGTGCTTTTGTTTATATAAAAATATTTTTTAAAAGTCAACTATTATTTGAGAAAGAAGATCAGAGTTGGCAGATTTAGAGAGACAGGGAGAGAGGAATTACAGAAAGGGGAAGAAAGTTAAATTTTGGGGATGGTGGACTTATTTGCTAATGACTATGGAATATATACATACGCTGACTTTAATAGTGAAAATTGGTCAATTTTGGTGTATTAAAATGATCTCAATAACACCAATTTTAAAATGTGGGTAAAGGTCGTATTAAATATGAGGAGGTGACTGAAGAAATATCTAATAAAAATCATAATGAAGTACAGAAATGAATATGTGTAGAAAATTGACCAAGCTAAATACTTAATGAGATTGTCATAAACTTAGAACTACTTAATGGAAAGTTGAAAGTTAATTCATCATAATGGGTAGTAAATATGAAGTCACTGACTATTAAGATAGCAAGACTTAGAAATACCAGTGACATTAACCCAAATAAAATTATCAGGCTTTACAGTTATCATTTCTCAAATTATAAATTAAAATATTTTAAAAATAAATAAAAGTTTAAGTATAGAGTATTTATTAATGGGAAACACCCCAAATTGAATGCAATTATGAATTGTCTTAAAAGAGCATACATTTTAATGTGCATTATTACTTTTAAATAGAAATACAAATGTCAAGTGTTATGTGTCAGTGCTATTTATGAAAATGTTATCAAAAGTCTCATCATTTTGACAAACCACTTGAAAATAAAGGCAAAGATATATAAAAAATTGCTAAAAAATGCTTGCCATCTCGGCAACATCAAAACAAGCAATGAAAATGAATAAAAATAGAAGTTCAGAATATTTTCATAAGGCTTTGAAATGAGTAAATAAAAATGATTTGGAAGTAAATTATAGGATATTAAAAGAACTACATATTCATTGACTCTACAATATAAAAGTGTTCACTAATAGCTTAAACTATTGATCTGGACTTTCATCTGAAATTTGTAAAAAGTCAAGTTGCTAAATTGGGGATGTGAAGGCTGAAGAAGAGCTCTGAGACAGCACGTGTCTGGGGCACATGACACTGTATGACGTACGTACATGTTATGTGCATCCCATAACACATACCCTTCTCCAATACACAGTACCACTCAACTATTAGGAATGCTAATTGGACAAATTTTTTTTTTTGCCAAGTTGAGCAAAATTTCAAAATGAGCTTTCCATGAATGTCTGAATTTTAAAACAAGTTCTTAGTCTAGTTGAGAGATAAGAATGAAAATAGATGTAATTTTTTTTGAGAGAATCACATTATATTTTAAAATACAACATGGTTTCAATACGTTTTCTTCATAGCAGTTTTTCCATTTGATTCTGATTTTCTCATATTCATTCATTAACAGGTAAGAGGAAAACTAGAGGTCCACACAGTCTTTTGAAAACTCCAAACTCATTGTTCTTGCACTACCTACACACACAACAAGTAATTAATACATTCTCAGGGCTGAAATGTTACTTCAGAATATTTCACTGAGAAAGACACAAACATTAAATAATTGGTATCCTGGACATAAAGGGAATATTAAATAATTAATGAAGAGATAGCTAAAAATCTCTCTGCATCAGATGTTGATGTTGATTTCAGCAGGCGTGACACTTCTGTGACTTCTTTGTTCACAGCAAAACCTCACTCTTCCTGTTTCTTCACTTGGATTTCTCTTGTCCTTTTCTCATACTTCCCACTAGAATTTAGCTCCAATGAGAACTTGTATATCTCATTCACCATTTTGTCTTACTGCCTAGGACAGGTACTGGCACATAATGAAGTTTAATTAATTTATATTGAATGGAAATGAACAAATATAATTAGCCAATGCAGTACTTAAGAACGAAGCCCAAGCTATCATGTTCTAGGAATTTATTATCAGACAAGATGAAAATTCCATAAAATAAAATGTTGACAACAATCAGTGCTATTATAAAAGTATCTAAGAGGTATGTGACATGTTCCATATCTGCCACTTTTGTATAAAAGTCTGAATTACATTCAAAGCAAATAATTTTAATAAATCAAAACTAGACTTGTTGGTTTGTTATTCACTAATATGGCATATTTGGTCAAAATATTGGGTATAGTATTGATTTGGACATTTTGAGGAAGAAAACATAATGAGCTATCATGTTCATTTGAAATTATTAATGGATTACAATTAAATAATCACTAATATTTTTGGAGGAGCAATTAGGAAGTATCCTGATATATGAGAAAGCCTTATTTCTACTAGGAAAGACACAGATTTTATATACCACTCTGTGGAAAATATTTTAGCCAAAAATGAATCCATAACACTATACATTAGAGTTGTAGGCCATACATATAATAACCTCTACATGAAATGTAATGAAGTTCTCATTTAATGATGCATTTCTATGTTTCTAAAGAAAATAACAACAAAACAATCAATGCTATTTGATGTTGAAACACAGCCAAAGGTGAGATCATCAGGTGAAGGACTTCAGAAGAACTCGATTAATGGTTATGAGGTAGGTGGGAAAGTGGTATTAAGCCTTTTCATTCTGACACCTACATGGAGAACTCTGTACCTACCACATGTGAAAGCAGTTGGGAATGAGCTACTAAAAATGTCTTTTTCAGGAACTGGGAAATTTAACCCTCGCCAAGTTATTTAATATGACCTCTGATTTGATTCACCCTAACAATACCGGGACTAAAAGTGTATTGCTTAGTATATGCAGAAATACTTTTCTGAACCCAGAGTTTAAGAGACAATATAGCAATGTCTTCCACTGAAACCATGGTGAGCTCTGCAGGTTAGCTGTTGGATGATAAGGGACATGTGTGGCCCAGTTGACCACACCACCTGGCTGGCTCCACCTCAGAAGAGTTATTTTGCTGACCAGCTGCTCACAGCAAATGTAAATATGACTGAACCCATTCAAGATCAGAAGAACCATTCAACACAAACTGCAGACCCAAAGAGCACTGAACTATTTAAAAATGGCAGCTGTTTTAAGACACTAAGTTTTAGGATGGGTTGTTAAGAATCAAAAGCTTACTAACATGAAGATTGTAAATAGGAGTATACCAGGACTTACAGACTATAGAGCTATCTATCTAAAAACATAAAAGCTGAGATGCTACTGACTTATTAGAACACATAAGAGAATTTATAAAGTCGTTAGATATATGTTCAATATAAAATGTTTTTATGAGCCAGTGCCAAACTGAAAACATTTTAAAGAAAAATACACTATTTACAATAGGGACAAAAATACAAAGTAACCTATCATAAAGAAAATCTATACTGGAAAAGAAATTCCACATTCATGAACTTTTGAAAGAATCCATAATGATGTCAATGGTCCCCAAATTAAGATATAAATTTAATGTCATCCAATTATAATTGCATCAGAAGTTTTTGTGTTACTTGGCAAGCTGATTCTAAAATTTATGTGTAAGTGCAGAAGCCCAAGAATAATTAAATCCATGTCGAAGAAGTAAGAAACTGTGGAGGTTATCTAGACAGCATAATTCATTATAAAGTGAAGAAAATGGGAGTGGTTTGGTTACCTGTACTAAAAAAAATGATTTCTGAAGTCAGATCATATATGGAAATCACTTCCAGGTGGATAAAATACATATTCAGAAGGTGAAACTTATAAACTTTTTGAGGAATTTTAGAGAAAAATATCTTTATGACCTTGGACTAAAGAGAGATTTTTATATCAGATTTTACAAAGTTCAAATCACATAACTTGAGTTTAGTTGAAAATATACAGTAAATGTGAGCATCCATAATATGTATGATCCCTACAAAGTAATAAGGAAAGGTACCCAACACAGAAGTATGAGCAAAAGGTATGAATTAACAAATTGCTAAAGAAAAACCCCAAATGAACAATAAATATAAAAACATACTCATTTACATATTAATGAGGAAAATGTAACAGTAGAACAGTTTGCTGGATTCAACAAGCCTTGATAAGTATTTCCAGCAATGGAAATGTTGTATGCTACTATTAGGACTATAAATTGTACATCAACTTTGGACATGTAAACTTAACATACATTAATTTTGGGTGCAGCCAGATGTTGTAAAATATGCATACATGCATCAGAATAATGATTAAGCAGTTAAAAATGTATTTCTCTTGGAAGTGGAGGGAACTTAGCAGAGTAGGGAGAATACACAGACAGCTCTGGGTTTGTTTGTAATTTTTATTTACTAAACTTGAAGGTGAGTATGTGAGTGTTCCATATATTATTTTCCATCCCTTTTAATAATATTTGTTCAAAGTGGGTCTTAAAAGAGTTAGAGTCCTTCCAGTATTAGATCGATTACTAATAAGTTTTCAAAACAATTTCTGTGGAAGGAGCAAGACAAAGACCTTAGGATAAGAAGATTGCTGACTGAACAGATATGTAGAACAGTAGCACCCCTGTGTGATCTGAATAAGCTGAAAAGTTATCATCCAGACGAGCTGTCAGTAATATGACTTCTGCATATTATTTTGTGGAGCCTTAAATGCCTACCACAAGTAGAGAATAAGTTAGATGCACCACTGTTGACAACTTAACCCCCCTGCTTTGACAATATCACCATCTGCCTCCTCATGAGATTAGAAACCACTTTAATAAGAAGTTACATCATTAACATAACTCTTTACAGTCCTAGTACTCCTCAATAAGGACGAGAAATTCTTAGTGATCTGACAGTCTTCTAATTAAAATATGAATAATTTAGAAAAACGTCAGGCATGAGAAAATTGAAATGGGGTGCAAGAGCAGTGCTTTTTGAACACAGAATGAAAACAGTTTTGTATAGGAGCATACAGAGGTGGAGTGGATAGGGGTGGATAAATGTATAGGGGAAGTATCTTTTGATACAGATCTAAAAAATCTTTTATCATTTTCAGACTACTGGGAATCACAAATTTTAATTATAGTCTGAGAAATGGACTTAAGACATGAGATTTCCTGGTATCCTAGGGATGGATAATTATAAAGGAAGGTATGATAAAGATTTTTCCAAGCCTTTCTTAAAGTTCTGGGTTTCCACTTCTTACAGGACAAATCTCCACAGTCAGTTTCAGTTTTTAGAATTATTGATGAATATATTTTAAATGTTACACTAAAACATAAAAGTCAGAATTTACTTAACATTATTTCTTATTCACCAATTTATGCCATTTTCATTAGTATTTTAACTTAATTTTTACACACTTCGTCCACACAAAAACACACACACAGATTCATAAGCTTTCACTAAAATTAAAAAAAGGATAAACAAAAGTTAATTGACACATTCTAGTTTTGATATCAGTTATTTTTAAATATAAATAAATATTTTATTATAAATTCCAATTAAATATACATCAAAATATTCAATTCTATTTTATTAGCATTGATTAGCTACAGATTATGTTAACATCAGTACAAGCCTTTTTTTATATTAATATGATATCATTTCTTATAGAAGGAAATCTTATCAGATTTAATTGATACCAAAGGAATCCACTAGAGATTATATTTTTCTACCCTTTATACCAATAGCACTGGCTGAGGACATTCATGAATACTTTATATCAAGCTTGTCCAATCCATGTGGCCCAGGATGACTTTGAGTGCTACCCAGCACAAATTTGTAAACTTCCTTAAAACTTGAGATTTTTTTTTTGGTGGCCATTTTTTGGCTCATCAGTTATTGTTAGTGTTGGCGTATTTTATGTGTGTCCCAAGACAATTCTTCTTTCAAGACGGCCCAGGGAAGCCAAAAGATTGGACATCCTTGCTTTACATAAATAGAGGTGAGGGTTGAAGGTTAGTGTAATATTTCTCCTTGAGGTTGGTTATGATTTCTAGTAAATTTTAAATGAAAGATATTGTATCATGATTCTTTCCATTGTAAGTTAATAAACTCAACTCAAAATTTCTTACTATTACCTTTTCCTTAACTGAGAAAACTAACAGAAAGGAATACTTTTAATGTAGTTGGATCCAGGGGTTCAAATAATGTCATCATGAACACTTTGCATTTATACTCCCTTTCTCTCCATCTTATAGCTGTGCTTATCTTTTCAATTGCTCTCCCCTACTGTAGAAATGTAGATAAGAAGTCTGACTAGCTTTGAATCATGTGCTTATTGACTTAGTTAATCACTGTGTTCAAGCACGTGGGTACTGTGATTGGCAGGCATGATAGGATGGCCTGTTGCAAAGCCTTACTGGAATCACACTAAATGAATCTGGGGATCTTCCCACTCCAAAAAAGATTGAGAAAACAAAAGCAATAGACAACAATTTTCTAATCTGTATTAAATATGTCCTTTTGCTTTGATAACTTTACATCCTAAGGTCTTGCTGACACTAGAAAGGGACTGCTTTCCCAGGGTTAGCTGATTCCTGGAAATGGAAAACAACTCACTAGGGAGCATGTCTTTTATGTGCAAACTGACTCATCCAGATCCCACCTGTCTACCTGGGCTTTTACACTTCCAGCCAGTATTCCCCTATCCTAATCACCCCAGGGGCAGGTTCCAGCCATCCCAGGACAGCCCCCCAAACCCAGAGTCCACTGAAATTATTCAAAACAGATAATTCTAAGCCAATTTATTCTACCTCCCCCTTTCTCCCTTTGGAAACCACAACAAAGTCTTTTACCCACATTTTCTGCTTGTTCCTTTCGCCTCCTGATTGACCCTGGTGCTCCCCGCTGTGAACTTGCATGGTGTGGTATGTCAACTGCTCACAGGAATCTTTGGTTATAAATGTTTTTTCTTCATGACAGTCATTTCCATGTCTGCAGGTCTTACCATAGCTGATGAATACAAATCCTGGGTAGATTTTAAAATCTACCTATAAGGTCAAATTAACTAATCAATATACCCGTTGATTCTGTAAGAACATTAATGCACAGAAACATCATTTAAAATGAATTGGGAGTGTTTGTTAAAAAGCATAGAGTAGTATGTAAGTGAGATAAGTTGAACAGAGAAAGAAAAAATATATAGTTTTATTTATATGTGGAATTTAAAAAACAAAACAAATGAACAAACAAAATGAAAGATAAACAAATTTATAGATACAGAAAACGAATTTATGATTGCCACAGGGAAGGGGGATAGAGGGAGAGAAGGAAAAGGGAGGGGGATCAAGAAGTACAAATTTCTAGTAAAACTAGTCATGGGGATGTAAGGTACAGCATAGGGAATAAATAGTCATAACGTCATAGTAACTGTGTACAGTGATAGGTCATACTAGACTGGTGGGGGTGATCACTTCATAAGGTATATAAATATTGAGTCACTATGTTGTACACATGAGACTAATATAATACTGTATGTCAACTACATTTTAAAAAATTAATAAAAATATAAACTGAGAGGGGCTGTAGGAGGAGCATGCATATCCTACATCTACCATGAAGCACAAGGTATTTTAAGAACTTTGAAATTCTAATATGAGAGAGAGAGAGAGAGAGAGAGAGAGAGAGACAGAGAAACAGAGAGAGAAGAACACTCTCTCAAATGGTTTTATCGAATATTTAATTTAGTTTTTGTTTCTAGTTTTGCACTTTGGCATTTAGTTGCAACTCAGAAGTGAAGAGCTGGGGATCCCCTGAGGTTTTTTTTTCCATTAAATAAATTCCAATGTTTAAATCAGATTTTTCATGTATTATTATTGTATTTTAACATTTAGTTTTAACCTACCATTCTATTGTGTTTTTTATAATTTGTGGTAAAGTTTTAAAACACACAGTCCACACAATCTGATCAAGAAAAATAATACCCTTGCATTAATATCAAAATCAGCTCATTGTAAAGAAGCAAACACAGAAGGAAAGAGTATTCTTCAAAGTTAGTGAGATCACTTCTGAAAGTGTTTTATTGGAAGTGAGCTTTGAATCTGATTTGAATGGGCAAGGAAAGGAGTTAACAAAAAGTTTGGGAAGATGCATTAGTTTGGAGGTAGATACAAAGTTATGTGCTCTGCCTGCCTTCCCACTTACACTCAAATCCCTTCCCTCCTACTTAGGAAAGCATGGGAGCACTTCAGCGAGTGAAGTGATGCCTCCGTCAATGTACATTTGAAGCTGTTTTAGTTTGTATTTGACATAATTGCAATCACAAAGGCAAGGAATTTATTAATAGTGAAGAAGAGCCTGGGGACCCATCACAACTGATGGGATGAAATCTGGAAAGGTCACACTTAGAGAGAGAACAAATAACAGAAGATTTGCAGAAATTCCGCAGTGGGATGAGGGCCTGGAACCCAGAGCACACGAGAAGCCAACGATGAGGCCACTGTGAAGATGAAGCTCCTCTATGAGTCTCCCAAAAGCAGAGACCTTGAAAATATGATAGAAATTAGAATCATGTTAAACCATTTTCCCTTGAAACAAGGTGTTACACAGTAAGTTAAACGTGAGATAAGAATATTTGTGGAGCCATGCATAAAGTACAGCAGATAGAATTAGACTTGGCTTCTCAAAACCATCTAATATTGTGGCCTATCACTGTAAAGTGCTTGAAGACATTTATTTGGCAACTTCTAAATGCATATCTAGGTATATACAGAGAACATAGCAGTAGAAATAAAACTCCGGTGAACTACTGGAAGCAAACATGTAAGGGAAGGATTCTCATTATCCAAATAAATGAATTGGCCCTTTGGATTGAAATTTGGCATTTTTTGGAAGTGGACCTTAAAATTCAGTTACACACACACACACACACACACACACACACACATTTACACACACACACACATTTACACACACACACATTCACACACACACATTCACACACACACATTTACACACACACACATTCACACACACACATTTACACACACACATTTACACACACACGCGCGCGCGCGCACACACCCCCCCCTACATATATACACACACATTATAGCAAGGTAAAGAAAGCAGGGATAGGCATGTAGAGGGAACTTGGCAGCACTGTGACACAGCATATACGTGTCCTTGGGCTCTGCCAGGATGGTATGCCGTGAGCCAACATTCACTACGAAGAACGGAAGCAGCCTCGGCAGCTCTCACTGGAAAAGCGCGGAGACTACGCCAAGTCTGGAAGCAGAGGCGAAGGCTGCAACGATCGTTAAGTATGAGCACGGCTCTACGACCCTTCCCAAACAAAGGGAGTTTGGAGGGAGACCACTCTTTTAGGATTGATTCCTCATTGCAGGTTCGTTGTCTTTGTCCACCTACTCTATTCTTCTGATCTCACAACCATGACATTCACAACTCTAATATTTGTAGGCCCTATGGGACACAACCCATTGTCTTTCCCCATGTTGGAGCAGAGACCTCTTGGCAATTAGAGACCTTGTTGAACTATGAGTATAACACATGTGTAGAACAAACCTAATAGCTTTATTTTATTTTATTATTATTATTTATTTGGAGGGTGGGGGTAGTTCCCTGGCTGGGAATCGAACTCAGGCCATGGTGTTGAGAGTGCCAAAGCCTAGCCACTGCACCACCAGGGAACCCCTGAACCTAATAGCTTTAGATGTGTCCTAAAACGTTTACCTCTGCAGGGCTTTCAATTCTTCCATTTTTATGTGGCCTTTGTTTGGACGGTTCATGTTACAAAAACCCAGTTTCCATTTGAGATAATGTGTGCCCTCTGCTTCGTTCTGACTCAGGCATGCCTTCTTTCTGATCATGACTGCCCAGCATATCCAAGGAAGGCAGACATAAGTGGAACTTTCCTGTGTCTTCTTGGCTCCTTTGGGATTCCACGCAGGATGTGTTGAATGGTCCAGGTTGCAAGGCAGCAAGATGAATTTATTCACCTGTATCTTCTGTACTTAACAGCAAGAGGACAGGACAGCATATGCTTTCAGAAAGTACAGACTTGAGCTGCCACAGCAAATCACATCCTGCTCTAGCCTCTGCCTAATGTGTAGATGGTAAGAAGGAAGCTTGTCGAACGCCTAGATAATTTGCATAGAAGTTGGTGTTGCAGGCTTGTGTTGTTACAGTTTCCACCAACAACTGCTGTGTAACCGTACTGAATCACTTCAATTCTTGGTTCTTTGGCTTTTCCATTTAATGTGTGGACAAAAAGCAGAACAGGATTAATATACTTATATAAAGAAAACATTGCTTTACTATGAAAAAAATCTGGAAACTAAATTTTCAATGGCAGAGGAGTGGTTATAAAAATGTTAAACTGATACATTGGTTATTCAATAAATGAATGTGTGCTCATTCAACAGATATTTTCTTTTGTTTTGCTTTTAGGAATTTTACAGTCCAGTATGAGTGGGGCGCAGGGAAAAATATATCCAAACAAATAAGGACACATATTCATAATATGTCAGAGGGTGATAAGAGCTAACAGAAAAATAAAGCAGGGTAAGAGGACAGACTGAGACACAGAGGTAATAGGTAATTCTGTGCAGAAAACAATGCAGAGTTTGGTCCAAAGTATTATAGAAAGTTTCTAAAAATTTTACATAGACAAGTCTTTGCAGATGATTATATTAACTATTTTCCCAGTCTCTCCCTGTGATGGTTAATTTTACTATCAACCTGACTGGGCTGGTAAAACATGGTTTCTGGGGGGACCTGGGAGAGATTATCATTCACATAGGTAGACTGAGTGAAGAAGATTCCTCTTGTCCATGCAGGTGGCCATCGTCCTATCCATTGGGGCCTGAATAGAACAAAAAGGCAGAGGAGGGGTGAGTTTGAGCTGAGACATTTCTCTTGTCCTGCCTTCAAACACAGGCACTACTGGTTGTCGGGTCTTCGGGGTTGAATGACATTTTTTACACCGTTGGCTGTCTTGGTTTTCCAGCCTGCAGGTGGTAGGTCTCAGCTTTCGTAATCATGTGAGCCAGTACCCTATAATATATTTCTTTCTATGTCTCAAGTTCAGTCTTGATCTCTATTGTCTCTATCTATCTGTCTTATTGGTTCTGTCTCTCTGGAGAACCCTGACAAAAACACTCTCAAATTCCATTCACTCATGTAATCAAAATATGTCACACTTAGAAATAAAGATCTATAATCACTAAGAAAAGAAAGCATCTTATCTTTGCCCATGTTGTTATCTTTCTCCTTAACAAATAAAATTGTAATGTATTTAAAACGTACAATGTGATGATTTCATATACATATTGGAGTTAATTAACAATCCATCACATCACTCATTTACTTAACTTTTTAAAACTCTCAATGTTAATGCTCTCACTTAAGTACTAAGCAGCTACTCTTTCCTGACTCCCCATCTATGACTATAATCCTTTGAAACCACAGGGTTTTTTTTTACTACTTTTAATAGCAATTTAATAGTACTAACTTATCGACATTCACTTAAACCCCCATTTTTTTCTCTATAACTTTATTTCCATGAAGAACTATTTCTCAAAAAAAAATCTTAATACTCTACGTTTGAGAAATACAACTATATCCATTTTGGGAGACTCAAACTAAAAGGATTTTAGCAAACAGAACAGTGTAAGGTCATGAATGTTTCATAAGAAAAGTAGGTGGTAAATAGATTTGATGGACCACATAGGTTCAAGACAGAATTATTTTTTAAATAAATTGCTTTTATTAAATTTACTTAATGTTCTATAAGCATTGAACAAATGCTCTGTTGTTCAATTTTTCACTTATAAAAGAGACATGTTGATAATGCACAAACTTCTGTGCCTTAGTTTTCTCACACATATTAGAAATAAATTGATAATATATTTGACTTAATGATTTAATAACATTGGTGGATATATCACTGAGACAACCATGGTCATTTAGTTTCAAATAGTAATAAATCAGTGAACAAATAAAGAAATACTAACCTGAGATTTTATTTTCATGACTGGAAATGAGGTAAGCCTGCGGCATTCACACTGATACTTCATTGGAACTTTTACTTTCTTGACACAAATTATGCATTTTGGAAATGAAAATATAAAAATTATTGCAGTTTTTCAGAGATAATATAGCTTTTAGAGTAAAAATAGATATAGCATCTCTTATCCTTTCCTAAGTCTGCATAGAAAAAAAATAAGGCATTTTTCATGACATTTAACAGAAAATAAGAAACTTGTGAATTCTGGCACTGGCTGTACATTTTTTTTCACCTCATGGGGAAGAAATGCAAAAGCAAGCTACAGAGGCTGACAGTGCTTCTCAAGAAACTAGCACCTGTGGGAGCACGAGATGCTCACCATTATGTTGCTCTTGCTGGCAGTTATCCTACCATATTGGAAAAGGCTACACATTAGCCTTGACTCTCAATGCAGAAGTCTCGACAACCTCTAAGACATTGCTAAGTCCGATGATCAGAAGGCAGAGATGATCTTTATTATCCCTGTCATTGCTCTTGTATTATTTAGTGATTAGCAAATTGATCTTCAGTTAACAAAATAACAGGAAAAAATTGGGTTTCAACTAGTGTGTAATAACTTTAGGGATGGCAATGTGTGAAAGCTCAAGAAAATAATTTCCTTCTCTTATAAGTCATTCATCAATATCTGTGCTACTGGGGAGATTATTGAGTTAGAGAAATGACTCTTTATTATACTAAGCTAAGTTAGCCAATGTTACCATAGACTTTAAAAAATGCAATACCAACTTTTCTGTTATCATACATAGACTGCTACAATAAAACCTGTAAAAGTAAATAATACACACTGATTTCACATTCATAAAACTATGTCCAGGAAAATTAACAAATCTTTATGATAGATTTTTAAGACAATTTCTACAGACTATTATTTTAGCAAGGCAGGAGTATAGGTGACCCACTGTCAGCTATTGTCCCAGCTGTCCTTAGACTGTCACCTGGTGGAGAGTAAAGTAGTGGGATTGTAGATTCCCCTCATCATTATGATTATATGATGAATCTGGGATAAACAATGTTTTAGCATTTTATCCAATATGAAACAGTGAAGTATGTTTACTACATATTTGACTCAAAATTACTGTATAGTGCAGAAATAGATCTATTTTTTGTTTAATTAAATGATTTCCATTGCCCTTCAGATAAAATGCAAGCCATATTTCTAGTACATATGATGTGTCATAGTAATAGAACCTGACCTCACCTTCCACTACTTTTGAAAGCCTGTTTTTGCTTATATAGTAGTATACTTCTTTACTTCTTTTTAAATTTTTCTTTTTTTCTTTTGGTATGTGGGTAGCTCCCCGGCTGGGAATTGAACCCAGGCCACAGCGTGGACAGCGCCAGTGCCGAAACCTTAAGCCACTACACCACCAGGGAACTCCCTTAAATTTTTATTTTAGTTTCAGATGTACAAAATAATGTAGTGATTAGACATTTATACACCTCACAAAGTGAAATCCCAACAAGTCTGCTACCCATCTGACCTTGTACATAGCCATTACAATACTATTGACTATATTTCCTATAGTAGTATACTTCTTTACTATCACCCAATGTACAATATGCATTTTCTCATCTCTGCTTGTGGTTTTCTGTTTGTTTGTTCTGATGCTGTTTTTTTGATGATATTAGGCCAATCACTCTTCCAAGTTGAGATAAATCCCAGTTCCATTATGAGATTTTCTCAGAAGGTTTTACACATTATTATACTTTTCATTCTAGTGACTGTCTAGAACATATATTTTCTGAACTAGACATTGTGAAATGACCTTCTTAACTTTCCTTACAAATTCACTTATATATTCTCACCTCTTGCTTCAGATGTAAATCTATGTGTTACAAGCTTATTGATGCAATACTCAAATATTACATTTCTATTAACTCACTAATTAACAGAGGTAAGAATTTGCCATCTTATCCTTTACTCCTAGTAGCATAATAGTCAGCTAGGTATAATACACTCTTAATAAATGACTGTTGAATTAAACTGAACATTTAAAAACCCCCTCAAGTTTTGATTATTTGTTCTAGCATTTTTACCTAATGATGTTTTTACTTTATAAACTTTTCTATGGCATAATTTTATTGAATGGAGAATCCCAAATTGTTTTATTTTTTGTTGGTAAAGGGACTGTAAAGCTTATTTTACCCTCAAATGATATAAATAAATGCATTCATATTAGGAATTAATTTATTTATAAGATCAGTAGCTACCATGTTAGTTATGTATTGTGTGTTGAAACTTTATTTTTGATTCCCAAATATTCTGCAATATAAATGACTCAATATAATAACAAGTAGGGTTAGTAACACAAATCAAGAAACATGTTTATACATATACATAATAAATGGCAGAACTAAAATTTGAATCCAGATAAATCCTAAAGATTTGTCACAAATTATTTAGCTAAAATAATATATCCATTCTTAATATTTTAAAATTGTATTTATTTTATGTTTAACATTTAGACTTTCTATAGGGAAAAAATCTTACAATTTAAGGAACACAATTTGAAAATATAGGTTAAAATTGTTTTAACATAGATTAAAACCTAAGTATCACATAAGTAAGAAAGAATAGCTTTGCTCAAATATATTGTCAAAACTATTGTGCAGTATAATGAAAAACTCTACAGCTATTTACTTCACTTAGTTCTCTCATTATCTTTATTGGTCTAATAAGAGACACTTTACATCTTCTATATACATATTAGATATGTCACTATGGAAAACAATATATTGGTGATCTATATCTTTCAGTAAAGTAATGTATGTTTATTCTCCTTTAAAATCCTGGGTTATTTGTTAAAGCAGTAATAATTTTATGCATTTATTCCAGTAACCTTAAATTATTTTTTGATACTATTTATATAAATTTTTCTTTAAACAAGTTGCCTTCAATAGTTTCAGATAACCTCAATATTTTACTCTGTGCAATATTTAAGTAACATATAGTTTAAATAAATGAAATAATATAAAAACCATGTTATTGCATAGAGCTTAAACCCTTCTATTTTCCATTAACAGCTTCTAATCCCATAAGTGCCCTATTGGTTATTAACTTGCCTGTCCTATGGCAATAACTCATTCAAGAGGGAAATTTGTTCTGTCCAGGAGTAAATGATATTATTAAATGGAACCTTTAGCATTTGTAACAGAGACCCTTGGCAATATTATCAATGACTTCACATATACTGACCCTAACACTTACAAAATATGAGTAAGAAAATAGTTCTCTTTATAAACTGGGAAACCACAGTTTGAAGGATTTAAAGACACCTTAGCTATTAGGTGGTGGGGCACTTGATGGATGCGTGACTCACCGCAGCAAACTACCTCCTGCTGCTCATTGTAATCCGAGGCCTTTTCTTTTCATCCATAACGTTTTGTTTTTACAAATTGATAACTGAAATTAACTTTGCTCTAATAAAAAAGCAACCATTGTCATTGTATTTTCCTAAAGAAAGACAGCCAGAGAATTGGACATAGGATATGATCCATTAAGATAAAAAGGAGAGAAAATTATACTAGTATGATACGTTATGATGTGACTAATTTTATTAGTATGTTGAAAGTGCAGTGTTTAGGGTAAGAAATCTGTTCTGTTTGAAAAGCAATCTTTTAAAGCAAGCCCTTTCCTTTAAATAGACACTGATATTTACTTCTGTGTAAGAGGTACACAAAATGATGCTTAATGTGTTGTTTGTTTCATTAAGATATTCATAGGCATAATGACCTGGCAGATAGAAGTTGCTTTCATATGAAAATGCTACATGTATCTTTTCTATAATTATAAAGTATAAAGCAATATACCGAATCTAATGTAAGAAAAAAGGAATGTATTGAGTGAAAGGTCTAGCATGCCAGTAAATTCTTAAGTACCAATATGATCTTGCTCTCTGTTATGGAGAAAACAAATTCATTGAACCCAGTTTGCTTTAGAGTCCAGTGAGTGCAAAAACTGCACTTCTTTTTAAAGAGAAAACACCTGGTATTAAGATTTAATTTACACTTACTTAGAAGTAAGTTACCTCAATTTTATGGGGAAAACTATTATTAATGTAAGTAATAATTTAGTTCTCAATGTTTTCAATGTCAGATCACATTCTAATTTATTGAATTGTGAGAGAATGTGTACTGATCCTTACATCTGAAACAAACTTATGTCATAGCTTATGATCTTCACATTGTAAGCGAGGAAATAATATAGCACATCACAGTTGTCAAATAAATTGCATACGTTTTACAAGCATTATAATAACGAGAAGTCCCGACCATCAATTATAATCAATATAGTGTACTGAATTTTATTGATTTATAGATTCATTTAATATTCATTAATTTAGCAAATGTTTACTAAGATTCTGTTATATCCAGTTATAGGTACATTATAGAATCTTTACATGTCAAAGAAGTGAAAAATAAATAAAATAAGTTAAAAATGTAAAATTGATCTGAATGTAACTCACAGGGTGATGATGAAAAAAATGATTAATATAAGAATAGTGCAAATGCATTTAAAATTGAAACTGGCAAATTCTATAAATAAAGCCACATGATATTATGAGAGTAATAAACAGGAGAATTGATTTAACCTGTAATATTTGGGTAGGCTTTCATGAGTGAGAATTTTATGGTATTCAAATTAGTATATTAATTTACCAAGATTTAGGTTCTTGACCTCATAAATAAAACAACACATAGTTTAATTTGCAGTGAAATAAAATTAACAACAAAATACTCCTGCTTACAATTTATAAATTTTGTAGCATTTTATGAAAATGATTATATCGAGTGTTATAAAACTTGAATTTTTCTTTACTATTTTTTGAATTTTCTTTAGTAAAATTTTTTTGCAGCTTTAAGACTGCAGGTATATTTCTGACATACTGTGACAGTTGATTATCAATTATTTTGAAGTTTTTGTCCTTGACTTAACTGCAAAAAAGAAAAAAGATCTGAGTGAAGATTAAAAATATGTATATATCATGTAAAATGTTACAAATTAAATAAAAATAAACATAACATAAAATTTCATAATAAACACACACCAGTATACATGTAAGTGTTTCTCAAGTCTTTAAAGAGCATTTTGAAAGGTCATGAAATAAGATAACTTCAATGATAGAATGTTGAATTGCATGCAGAAAATACTTACTAGCTTTTCTATCCAGAAAAATGGAAAAACCAAATTAAACTCTCCTAAATCAGAATTTATAAGATAAATGATAAATTTAGCCCCATTTTTAAAATCAGGTCATTTAAACAAAGGAGTCAATTAAGTGGAATATTAAAAACTGATGATTCAAAGAGTGGAATAAAATAGTAATTAGATAATAATGAGTTTGTGAAGTAAGATGGCAATGGAGAAGTCATCAAATGACAGTCACAGAACCAGTCCATTAATGAGAAATGACACTGAAGAATAGAAATCCCAAATACAACAGCATGTATGACTGACGGCATTTTGGATGTATTGATACAGATGGAAAGCCCTCCAAAATGTAAGAAATTTTTCTAGTGCTGATTGGGTATAGTCAGAGGAGAAAAATGGTATCCTTAAAATTAAGTTCCTCTAGAGATGACCTCCTAGTAATTCATCTCATATTTGGAAAGTGATTATTTAAGTTTCCTTTTCACCTTATTTTTTGATCACACCTGAATCAATTCAGGTTACACATCGTTTCTGGTATGGTCATTTCTGTCAAGTAAATACATTATGGTGTGTCCTTATTTCCCCCATTCACTGGATCTGGCACTGTGTGACTCCTGGCTCTTCCCCAAAATCAAAATGACCATGACAGTTTTGAATCTACTCAGCACATTGAAGCAGCCACAACAGCGCAACTAAAGACACTCATGAGAGAGGACTTTCAGACCTGCTTCAGAAAGAGGCAAGAGTGATGGAATAAGTGTATTCAAAGTATTTTGAGGAAGATTAATGGCAATGTGTCTTTTACTGTCCTAATTTTTTTCATTTAAACACAACTTTTGATCACCCCTCATCTCTATATGCTCTTGTACTTCTTCATGGCCCCGAAAATAGTAACCTCACTATTATGGACTTTCGATTTGCTTGTCTTTTGATATGCTTCTTACCATTATGTTTTAGATCTCTAAGAGTATTATTTAAATATGTTTCTTATGACTGTCCACAGGTATAAATCAATGTTTTTAAAAGTTGGTAAAGTTTACACATGCTAGAGAAGAAATGTAAAAGGCTGGTAGGTTGGAGAGTAAATAAAACTGGTCTCTGGTCCGCAATCTGTGTTCTGTGAGGTCGTGACATCTCCTCGTTGCCTCTGCGCTCTGCCCAGGTGGTGACCTGGCAGCGTTCCTGGAGAGTGCACACTCGTATATTAAAAAGCATCCATTATGGTTCCTTTCATAATGCCCCTGGGTACTTCTTGGCTGTGAACAATTGCAAGAGTAACGAGGGATTTATATTTCTGGAGAAGTTCCACTGTTAATGGTAGGTACGTTACTTTCTACTCAGGCTGTTAAAAATATTGTTCTTCTGCCTGATAGCACAGCCGAGGCCATGGTCATTCCTCACTCTCAGATGACTCTCACGCTCTCCTTCATCAGTAGAGCCCTCTCCCCTGATAACACTTTCAGGTATTGCCCTTCTCTAGTTAAATTAAAAACATAAAAAGAAGGAGAAAGAAAGACAAAGAAATGTTGAAAAACGTATACTTTTACACAAATTATCTGGGGTGCTCCTCACATAGTTGCTCAAAATACTGAAGTATTCACTCCCAATTTTCATAGTGTAACTTTCCCCAGCACATTCTAAAAAGAGGTGAAGTCAGGAAGAACTGAACACGATTGATACATCCCAAAGTTTCTCCAGACTATGTATTGGGTGGCAGTGAGCTCTCAAGGAAAGAAAAGTAGCTCATTTTACTTCCTGTCACCCTTTGGAGACTATTTGTAAATGTATTCAGGGTCCATTTCCCCCTGAAAAACCTTGAAAATGCTGATGCTCAGGACGAGTAAAATATAACCATGAGCAAAAACTAACTCGGGGATGGTCAGCAAGTTCTAAAAATATTTGATCTAAAGAATGAATATTTAACAATATGAGCACTCACTTTACAGTTCTGATGGTAGAGAAGTTTATCATCTCCCTCGACTTCATTAGCCCTGTCACTGCCTGTGAGAAACTGTCCCTAAGTGGTCAGATGTCCTGCATATAGCCCTTATAAATATGACAATTATAGGAAAAGAGCTTTGGATTTTCTTTAATGCATGTGACTGTTCATGAGTGGGCTGGGATATTCATTTGGTAGATCAAATCAGATTTCCCCAAGTGGTGATGAGACATGTGTTATAGAGCTCACCTCGACGTGGCCAGGCAGAGCCCAAGTCCTCTTACAGTACATGGCCACTCGCGTGAGTCCTGGACAGCCTCGTCTGATTTTCCCAGCATGCCACATAAACATCGTCACTTCTGCGTGCAGAGGCATAAAAAGCTTTGGGAAGCACTGCCACTACGTGATTATATTTTTCCAAAGTACAGGAGTAAGTCAACAGAATTGCTTTCACAGGATTTGGACAAACAATGTCAAGGCAAATGTCTGGGAATTGGGTAAGCAACAGGAAATTTCAGCTGAAAATATTGCTAGGACTTCACTGGAAAAGCCTCATCATGGTTGGCTGTGTAATGATGGGTGGTCGAGGGCCAGGATCTATTGTCTCCGAAGACTAGAAAATGTTATTCGTGCCCATTGAAAGACTTGCTAACCTTAATTTCTCCTTTCCTCCTTCGAAACATGACCAGCAGCTCGCTTCCTCACTTGAATTTCACTCTGGTGAAAACGACTGACAATAAGAGCCTGGTAGCCGCTAGCAGAACTCATTTAAACTTTCCCTGCTGGCCAGTGACATTAAGCTCTATGCTACCGATTAGTTCCTCCATTGTTCGAACGTGCTCTAAGTGAGCTCTCTCCTACACTCTGTGGTTATAAAGTCTCCAACAAGACGGCATTCTTGCCTGTTAGTCAAGAGTAGACTGCAATTTCTTTTCTTTCTTTTTTCCTGCTCATCCCCTCCCCACTTCCCCAACAACAATAACAAAAACCCCCATTAAGGATAGATTTTATTTACTTCATTTTCTAGTCATAGCTCATAACTGACTTTCCCAGCATAAAAGTCCCCTTACTTGAAACAATGTAGGGACTGAGCATGATTGCTAATCCTCTCTCTCATCCACAAGACAACCAGCCTAATGACAACCACCAACAGTTATCCCAGTGAGCTGATGTCTTGCAAAATGCTAGTTGCTGCAATGTTGGAGCTGAAATGACTGTTCTGTCTGACTGGTTCAGAATTACTTGTATATAAGAATGCTCCACTGCAGTTGATAGGCATTGCCTAGTTGTTATTACTGTAATATTGCCTAAAACAGCACAAAGGTGGAATGTTAATTCATTATAACACACAAATAAAAATGAAATGTTTCTAAATGTTGGTTTGCTCTAATTACCAAAGTGTACTGAGGGGGAAATCCCCACGACGGTGAGCAGTTCCTGGTATGACAGTGAGACAGCTGGAGTGGAAATATCCTTCGACCATACCAGCATTAACTATTGCTTTGCAAAACATGGTAACTTCTGACAGCTCACTAGTTGGTTAAAAATGTCTTCCTCTGTCCCCAGGTTATTTTACTACAGATTTTACTGTGTTTCTGGAAAACCAAGTTTACAAACAAAGTCTAAGTGGTACGGAAATTTCAAATTTTGCAGAGTATAATGATATTGCATGATATATGTAAATTATAATAATCTGAAAAGATTTGTCTGTCTGTCTGTCTGTTTGTTTATGTACAACCCATGTCTACATAATGTCGTCTAGGCAATTCGTCTAGCACATTATGGATTATGGTACCCAAATTCCCTTGTGGGAAAGATCCATACCTTCAACACATGAAGAACCACCAGGATCCTACCACTTGGGGATTCTGGTTCTGCTGAAGAGTGCAAGATTCTAGTTAACATTTAGGACAAGCGAAAATACAGAGAGTTAATGACAAAGTCAGTGGCACAGTCACTTGAGAATTATTTTACACAATTGCACTGATGGATTTAATTTTAACCAGCAAAAGGAATATTAGTAGCAAGAATTTACACATGCATTTGTGACAAATTGGATTTTATCCGTAGTTTTCACCTCCAATCTCCCCAAAAATGACTCCAAATTTTACCAGTCTGATTCTGGGCTATATTTTCACGGGCTGGAGGCCTTTACGTAAATTGAAGTATAAGAACATCTATAGCGTACTTTAATGACACTGGAAATGATAGCATTTGTCTCTTGTGGATACTTAGGATACTTAGAAAATGTTGCATAGTTTGTAGCCATAAAAGGGTGCATGATAAATATCCTTACTTTGATATTATACTAAACAAGTAATGCCCACTATGAATTTAGATTGAACACAAAATCTGAAGAATAAGAGGTACGTGTTTTACCTATGGATAGATTATTAATAAGTTTAAGAATACCTGTGTAGAGTACAATAAAAAGGCAATTTTACATGCCCCACGTTCTGTTAAAAAAGAATTCTCTCTGTACTTTACTTTTTCAAAATCTTAAGCCTTAGCCTCTCAGGCTGGCTTTTATCTTCTGGTACCAAATGCTGGATTTCCAGTGCTTAGAAACGTCAGACCTATGTCCATGAAAAGATGATCAGAAAAATAACGAGGGAATGTACAAAAGTTTCTATATTAATGTATCTTCAAGAACACTTGGTGTTCTCAAATTCTGATGGCATATTTTTGTTTCAATTTAAACCCTGCTGATAGATAGGGCATTGTCTCATCGGAATTGGAAACCACTAATGTGCACACAGAAGAAAAATACAGCATATGGGAATGACCATCATTTAGAAATTATTCTAAGAACATGTCACATGGTAAAGTAATTTACCTTCCAGATAGCAAAAATATCATGCATTTAATATTATTTGCAATGCAGATGCTGAAATAATTTGTTTGACTTCCTGTTTAAGGTCTTATGTGTCTGTTATTTAAGAAAAAAAAGTATTTAAAATTCATAGGGATATTAACACGTTCTTATATTGATTGGCATTAATATAATAAGTCATTTCTTTATAAAATTGCTCATTGAGGAGAGTAGTGACATATTTAAATTAGATTTAGAGCTTAAGTAATTTATAGGCATGGTGGGTCTGTGAACTTGAAAATTTACAGAGTATTACTAGAAAATTATCAGTGATGTAGATATGCACTGTTCTCAAATCAACGAAACTTTGAGGCAATTGAGTAAAATTCCTTTTATCTAACAGCTGTACAGTGAGCTCCTATGGTTATAAGAGACCCAGGGACACATAAATATATAATACGAAAAACATGTGGCAAAGTGTATACAAAAAAGTAAAAGATAGTTTCACAGTGTATTACTTGGCAAACTAGATTCCATTAGCAAACTTAATTTTATTTGATTTTTTGGAAATTGTGAGAATTGAATGTAGATGATTTTCCTGCATATTAATATATGTGTGCTCTTTAAGAAATAGCTTGCTCAATTTGAGTTTTGCATGTGTCTTTTTAATTCAATAAGGTATTTTGAAAAATAATATCATTTGGCAATGTAAATTCTTTGAGAAAAACCTATTTTGAATATCAATCTAGTTATACAAATGCATTTATAAATATGTATATAAATATAAATAACTATATTTACTATTTAATTTATTGAGGTTTACTACACCAAGTTATTAATTCTTTCATATATGAGACACATTTAATTCTCATAAATCTGTAAATGTGACAGTATTTTACAAATGAAGAATCTGAAACTTAGAGAAACCAATTAAATTTTTCAAAAATTTATACTTTATAAATGGAAAAGATAGAATTTAAATTGAATTTGATCAGATTCAGAACTTCAGTATACTCATTGGACTCTGTCTATTCTGTAATTAATTCATATTATTTTATTTTGTGATCTATCTACTCAACACAAAAGAAGACTAGTTGCCTATTTGTAGCAATCATAAAGCATTAAGATTGACACATGTTAAACAGCTGTCCTGCATACTTATGATTGTGAACTAAAGCAACAGTGTTATCAGACAAATGGCTTCTAATACAGCACTGCTGCTTGAGTTATATGTCAACTATATTTTAATAGAAGTTTCAACCAAACTCTTCCTATTTTTATCACATGTTTTCACAGTGTATTTCCTTCTCTTTGATAAATTTGAATTGTTTTATCACTGTAATTTAATAGAATAAAGAATGGGAGAAATCATCTTTTGCTGCACTGAAATTCATCTACTTCCACATGAAAGAGGAGACAAGAGTTCAAAACGAAATGATTTCACCATGTCAAGAAATAACTAAACTTCTCCAGTGGGAATATAAATCTATGGAAATAAACTGAATTTTCAAAATCACCTTCCCAGATCTGTAAGTGTATTCTAGCCAGTGCTTTAATTCAAATATGAAACATAACCCACTGTCTTTCAGTCTAGGATTCCAAGAATATATAGTAAGTAATGAAACCATATTTTTAACTATAGGCTTTGATTTATAATATAATGTTAGCAAATACGAACCAATATTTGGAGGGGAGGAACAAAGAAAAAGAACCATATTTTAAGTTACAGTGAACTGTGTTCACTCATTTGTTTTAGAGTCTGTATTCTAAGATTTCCCCATCCTGTAGTTTTTGTCCTTTAGGCACATGATGGCTTGTGCTGGGTAGATGGAAAATGTGAAAAGGGAGAGCCAATACAAACAAAGTGGAGAAATTTTGAATTAGGAGGTTCTTAGAGCAGAAGCGTTCCTGATTCACAGGTGCTGCTAAATGCTTTATGGTTATCCATAATTCAAATTTTCTAAAAGTGATATGGTTATGGATTTTCCTGTGATAAATGTAATCACAATTTATTTATGTCTCAAACAGGAAACACTTGATGACATCTCCCTTTTGGCCCAAATCTTGACACACGATATAGACTTTATAAACATATATGTCTTCTATATCAGTATTTATGCTCCAAGAAAACAACTTAGCAATTTCTTTGTAAGTTTTAATTACTTGGCTTGGCAAGGAATCCAAGCTGAAACAGTCTTTTCCTTTGTACAACAAATCTATTGCTTTGTTAAGGAAAACATTAGTTTTTCTATTTTTATTTAGATCAATAAAGCATAGTAAACAATTCTGAATCATTCATATTGAATGCTGTATATCTATTTAAATTGAATTGTGCATTGTGGTGCAATTGCTCATAAAAACAAAACAAGAAAAATAAAATGCATTCCAGGTAGTGATTTTGGGATCACACTTGCTTTTATAATGGTAATAATTTGCATGTTTTCAGCATTTTCTTTCTAAGGCTTTTGAAGGGTTTTTATCATGCTAAAGTTGAAGTAATTATACTCCAATTTACATAATCTCAAATCAAATATAATTATCTGTACATTAGAGATGAGGAGATTGCTTTGTTTTATAGTTCTTCAATGAGCAATTGTGGTTTTGTTTACAACCTCATTCTCTAGATATCTTTTAAAGCTGAGTGATTAGATTTAAAAGCCCAATAATCCTATACTTTTACTTCATGGTAACTTACCTAATTCAATACAGACTGTCCTTTCTCTGAACACTTGTCATTAATCACTGTGAATTCAACCTCTGTGGGGATTAACTATCTAATACTGTGCCTTCTCTCAGTCTATCTCATCTTCAGTTGTGTTACTTACTGCTCCTCCAACATAGCTATCTACTGCTGTGGCCACGCTCTAGATTTGTCATCTCGAGAGTTTGGGCCACTTTTGAAATTTATTTCAAGAAGTTTGCTTCCCAACCACAGCCTTCTAGTTTCCTGTTCACTCGCTCAAGAAACCGACTGCCACAATCATTCCATTTTATTGGCACTGCCAGGCCACTATCATCCCAATATTTTCATGATGATTCAGGTATCTTCTGGCATCACTTTCTTCTTTGTGTAACCTAGATTCCATCTATAATATTATGGTTGTTCTTTCAAATATCCTCAACCACTATAAAGTGTTATTATTACTGTTACTATCACTGGTGCTGTTGTTACTTCTCATAAGCTTCTTTTCTTCTACTCCAGTCAAACCCACCGTCAGCTTTCCCCAACCTATTACAACAGCCTTACAAAGTGCTTCCCCAAGTCTATTGTACTCTTCAATATCAATACAGCAACTAGAATAACTCTTTAAAAATATAAATGGCATCATTTATCTTTCATGCTTATACAAGTGCCAATATTTCCCTATTTTCCTTGAAGTAAAATACCAACTCCTCTCCAATGTCATTCAATGTTATGCATTCTCCATGTAAACTAACATTTCATTAAGTTCTTCACATCGGCTAAGGGCTACCCTGCTTTTTCGGCTGCTCTTTCCCCCATGTCTATCCCTTTCCAATTTCTAAATCTTCCATTCAATATCACCTACATAGAGAGACTTTCCCTAATCACCTACTTACAGTAGGCACAGCTGTATTTTTCTCTAACTCAACTCCATATATATACATACACATATACACCTATATTCATATATATTACATATTTGTATGTAACATATAAATATATATTATATATATCAATATATATAAATTTTCAGCTACAGTTGATGTACAATATTCTATTAGTTTCAGGTGTAAAAATGACTAGACTTTTAAAAATTATTACTAAATCAATTTTATTTAGGAAATTAAAAAATATATGTATGTATATTAAAAAATAGAATGGCAAGGATTAAGTGGCTCAATGATTTTGATTATAATTTAACTGTGAAGTAATCTACGCTTTGCCTGATTTTTCTGCATAAGAGGGGGAATACAAAGGACTACATTGCAGACTCAGTGAATACAACCAACACTATGTTGGGTTAATCTGCTATGACACAGCCACCTAGGCTATCAGGTAGTGAAATCTCATCTAGTTGCTAATTCTAATGTTTGTTTGACTTGACTAGCCAATTTAACCAAACTTTTCAATAGAATATAACCTATATTATATTCATACGTGTAGAATACTTCTTTGGCATTATACCAGAAGGGGCTAGGATATATGGAAGGTAGGTGCGAACGGATTCTTAGCAATAAACACCCTCCAGGGAGGACACTGTATCTTCACCTTAGCTGCCTCCAACATTGTTTTTGTAAGAATGGCTTCCCATATCCCTTTGCTAGTTTTAACTTTTCCAATCACAAGATTGTTTCAGGAGGTTGGTTAGTAACTCGTACCTTTTTGGAACTTCTCTTCCTCAGCTTCTCCAACAAATGTGTAAAGTGTTAATATTCAACAGAGTTCTGTTTCGCTGAGTCATCATACAAACGATGCATCATACAAACAATGATATACTTAGAAGGAAAAAAGAAAAAGACTTTGCTCATAAGTAGATATCAGGTCCTTGGATAACATTGTTTCATTCAATTCAACATTGTTTCATTTTTAAGGTTGATGAGATACGGTAGAAACTTAATTCTTATTTATATAAATTAACCTATGGCAAAGTTGGTTTTGATATATGTTGTTTCACTTAAAGTTGCAGAACATATTGACAAGGGAGGATTTACTGTATACCCATCCTACTCTTGCCAGTCTTTCACGAGAGAAAGTCCAGTTAGTGATGTTTGCTGGGTTGAGCAAATTGAAACACCCAGTTAAATCTGGTGCTTAGATAAGTAACAAATGGTATCTAGTAGAGTGTGCCCCGTGCAATATTTGGGGCATACGTTTCTACAAAAATACTCATTTATTTCAAAATGGGAAAAATCAGAACAGTCCCAGACATAATAAAATCTAGAATGTTCTCTGATGTCACACAGAATGAATGCGTCATTGTGACTGAACGTGCCCTTTCCTTCACCTTCAGATTCTTTCCACATATATAAATATGACATTACTAATTTATAAGAGTCAACCCTTCTCTTCTTAAGCTGATCATGGTGGTCAATTACTTCTATCAAGAAGACTCCTGAAAGTTTTAATTTGATAATCTGTTTCCCTAATTGATTCATAAAACATGTCTTGCAAGTTTTCTTGAACTCGTTTGGTTTATATTAACTATTTTTAATGATGAAATTACTTAACAGAACTGATTCAATATTCTAAAGAATGGTAAGTCTTAAACTCTGGACAAGTAATTATTCCAGTTAATACGTTTTTGTTTTTATCACACACAATTGGAGAAATGCAATAGGAATATAAGTCAGTAACTTAATAGTTAGTAAACCAGATCTGGTCAGTTAATAGCTGGTGGCAAGGAGAAAGGCTAAGTTCACATACAGAGGATGCCAAAAAATGTATACACATTTTAAGAGAGGAAAAAACTGTATTAAAATTGTAATACTATATACTGATAACAAAGGATGAACATAAGCCTTGTCTGACTTCTGCAGTTACAAGAAGGGCTCTAAGTGGTCACCATCAGTATCTGTGCACTTCTGATTACGGAGAACTACTGCCTGAGCAACACTGACCAAAGCGCCCACTTGTATCGCTGCTGTTTCAGTTTCTTCCCAAAGTACCACCAGTGCAGCCTGATTTCTATGGGACACCACATCCTTTAAGGTCCCCCATACATAGAAGTCAAATGGTGTTAAGTGAGGAGAATGTGGGACAAACTCAAACAACATTCTCAAATTTCAGATACCACTTCCACACGGTCTTGTGGTCCTGGAACGACAACCGTGCTTCCACCTTTTCTTTGACGGTCCTGCCTGTTGCACGGTGACACTAGCATTGATTTGATGAAAGCCATCTTTTGAGCGAACATCATACTATACACTGCTACCATAATTCAATTTAACTTTGGAAAGTAATACATAGAGATCATCTCTTAACATGTGAGTACATTTCTTTGGCACCGCAAGCATATGGCTGGGTTTGCTCTGAAGATGGAAGTGTTCTGTAAATATTCCATAGTTACCCTGAATGCTGCCACATGATCGATTCCCTCATAGTAGTCTTGAATAGTCACTGGTTCTTAATGCGTGTTGCTTAGGAAATGATGATTATTACCACGTGGGAACCTATTAGAAACACAGATTCTCAGGCCCTACCCTGGACCGACTGAGTCAGGGATTCTGGGAATTGGGCCCAGCAATCTCCCTTTTAACAGGTCATCTCTCCAGGGGATTTGATGCAACAAAAGCTGAGAATTACTGCCCTAACTCAATGACAGGCTTTTACTCATGTCCAATCATAACCTTTAAGGTGAATTCTCTTTCTAGGAAGGAAGGGAAGCATTATTTGGTGAATGGAAGGAATTAATAATTTTAACTGGGTCTTTCACCAGTTACGTACCTTCATCAAACGATTTGGAGAAGGGGGTGACTCGAAGGTGAACTTGTCCAATGCACGTAACTCACTAGGATAATTGCCTCACTCTCTGAGTCACATAGCCTGCATATAAATTGCCTTAAGCCATGTTCAAATGCCAGGGGTGCATCAGTTGGGGGATAAGAGGTGAATGAATCTCAGAGAATTTTGAAACTTGTGTGGTTTTGGGACCAAATCATTATAGAATCATATCACCAAGCAAGTACTTGGGTATCGATATATCCAAGAAAAAATATAAAAAATACATTTTGGTTGATGGAGCAGGGCTTGTACATAGGCTAAATTAGTTTATATTGAAATAGCACTAGAACATAAACATATTTTTTTAAAATTCTGCTGCTAAAATGTATGTATTTTAATGATTTTTTATACATGACTTGGCAAGCTATTAAAGATTTACAAGTTTTATGAGGTACTAATACTTGGACAACTATTGCTTTGCAAATGCTCCCCCAATTTATTATTTTACCTAACCACATAAATAGGAAATTCTATCTAAAGAGAGATAATGTGGAATTAAAACTGGGGAATAAAATAGCAGACATACCAAAATAAGTATTTTCACTTAGGCACCTTCTGACTTAACAACACAGACCTCATCTATTATATGTTATTAAAGTTAGACTTAGGAAGTCGTCTGGTCCTTGTGTATTATTTAAAATAGATGGTTTAAAGACATTAAATGTATAGTGTTTTCTGATGAGAGTTCTTTCATTTATTTATCTTTGAGCATTTATTAAAAATAAATTGTACATGATAGGAACTTTAACAAAACTATAAATGTATTGTGTCCTACAATGTGAAAATATGTATAAAACATATTTTTTAAAAAATTAATTTTTACTTGAATCCAGGAGGGTGTATTTTAAAAACATATTTAATTAAATACTACTTATGTTTTCTATCTAACTGCTAAATCAGTTCCATATAAATAAAAATGATCACACTATTGATGGGGCAAGCTATGTTTATTTATATTAATTTGCCTTTGCATATTAGCCATAAATTATGGAAGTATCACTCTCTCCATAACAAGTTCTGTCTTTTCTAATATAATATATGATTTTCATCAAAATTCCTTTGAATAGTAAATGGAAGGTGTTTGTAGAAATGTGAGGCATTTTCCAACTCTGAATATACATGCAAAATTATGAAATGTAAAAGAAATGAGTATGTACATATAAAACATAAGGTATGTTAAATAAATACATATGTAAACTCTATAATAGATAACATACAAAGCAGAAGCTGACTTAGAAGTCTTTCTCTTAATTTTTTTAAATAAACAGAGTTGATTTTAAACGGGGCTAAGTCATCATAGAACAAAATGGGAAAGTGGATCCGAGGTCTACACTCCCTGACACCGTTGAAGGGCCACGCACTCGGGCAAGACACAGGCTAGAAGAGATCCGCAGGAAGGAAACCTAACCAGGCTGCCTGGCTTCTGGGGTAAGAGGCAAGTTTCTCCTGTCTATTGAAATTCGTTGACCTTGTAATTATTCAGACTTTGAGCTTCCAGCATGTCAGGAAACTCCAAACTGACAGTCAATCCTAAGTGTTCTTGATTGAGAGTGAGTGGAGTTTTAAGGTAGACAGCAGAAACAAACCAAAATCCTCTGTGAAGAAACACCCTCGACACAGCCCTCCCAGATATCCCACAGGTGGAATTGGCCCACCTGGTTGCACAGTCAAAATTTCAGACATGAAGAAATAAGCTAAAAATGAAAGAGTCTTCAGAGGCAATAAACACCACAAAGAAGTCTCAATTTCTTCCAAAATTTTAATTTTAATATAAAATCAAATAACTTCTACAGAAAAGCAAGAGCTTAATGAGAATTTTGAGAAAAGAATATACTACTCTCAAAAAATTATCTTCAGAAGAAAATAGAACTTCAAGAACTTACTAATACTATAATTGATATTCATAATAATTTTACATAAAATATGAAGAATAAAAGTTAATTTGCAGACAAAATTTATACAACCAAAAATAAAACTAGTCAACTTGAAGAACTATATAAAATTGTACAGAGAATGCCACACAGATTTAGCACAAAAAGACAAGGAGTTGGAAAAGAAAGTTAAGAGACATCAGAGATAGACTGACATAAGTATCTGCTGCATTGGAGTTCCAGAAGAAAATGTTAGAGCAAACATGGTGGGAGGCAGTATTCACAGAATTTGGGTTGATAACTTTCTGAAACTGACCTAATACATTAATTATCAGATTAAGAAATGACTCTAATTCCCAAATGTGTCATAGCAAATTTTAGTCTTCCTTCCTTCCTACCATCTCTCTTGCTCTTTCTTCTTTTTTTTTTTTAACAACCATTGAAAAAGTGCAAAAATATTTATAACTCGGGGGTCATATCAAATCAGGCCACAGGCCACATTTGGTTTGGGGTGTGATTGGCTGACCCCTGGTCTAGAGTCCATGGCCTGCAAGTCAGAGGTTCCAGACCTTTAGGCCACTTTAGACCCTTCCGTTTTCCAATCTTCTCAGCCAGCTCACTGTTTTGAGGATGAATACAAATGGTTGTTGTTACAATATTTTGGAGGTCATTTGTTACCCAATGATAAGTAACTGATATACAACTCAAGTGAATGCTGTGCGTACATTATGGTGTAGAAATTCTAGTACCACATGTATAATAAAATGCACTCAACGGTGCTAATGGAGCTGTGTTCAAGAATAGTCACAGAAGTATTATTTTAACCACCAAAATCAAAACAATTAAATATACATTTGTGGTAAAAAATACACACTCATCACCCTCTAGAGGCCAAACATTATTTATTGTAATATTTAATTTCATTTTGCCTGGCTAGTGGTCACTGTGGAAGAGAAGCTCACACTAACTTTAAGTGTCCTACTAAACGCCTGGAGTAGGAACTAATGAAAATGCCTGAATTTTAACAATTTAATTTTTTGTGTGTGAATTATCAAATGCTTCAAATTCCCAAAGAGGTGAAGTGGGGAACAGAAGAAAATTAGGTGAATAACACATCTGTAAGCAAACATCAACATTCTACTTATTAGCACAATAATGACTTTGGTTGTTGCGGTGCATGGATTGTCACGTTGCTGCAGACAGACCTAGTTGTGGTCAGTGGGACAATACAATATGATGGAGAAATTGTAAACCAATGTGATCTAAAGAGATGCTACAGTGTTTTCACTGTGTCCGACTTGACAAGAATTCCTTAAGCAGAGAAACCACTAAGTACATCACAAGAGTGTTAGTTGGCAAACTCAAGAACCTAAAACTTGCTTCCATATATGAAGGGCAAGAAAGAGGCAGGCCACTCTAGAGATGGGTAGATCGCCACAGCCGCCTGCCAGAATCTTACAAGCTTGTGTAGAGGGCTTGGTCTCAACCCCTTTCCTCTCACAGCTCTGCCCTTGGAAATGGCTGTCGTTGTGAGACTAGTGGGCAGAGCATACATTCCAAGGACAGGAGAAGGCAAGTCTCCTCTGATTGTCTGGGTCCAGCTCATGGGTCAACCATTGGTCATGTTGCTCCTCTCCATGCTTCTGCCTTCAGCAGGAGACGAATTGCAAATAGATTTCAGAGAGTACGTTACACCATGTATCTCCCTAGACAGAAGTGATTATCTTGATTCATAATGTAGCTTGACAAGGACACTTTAAGGTTTTCATTTATACAATTGTTGAGAAAAGGTGGAAGAGGAGAGAAACAGTAATACTGGCAGTAGTAACAACTGGTTAGAGAATTTTTACTGAGTGTCAGACTTTGTTTTAGGTGATTGTCCTGCATTAGCTCATGTAACTCTTACGGGAAAGTTATTAACTTTGTTTCCCATGAAGCCACAAAGGCTTCCAGGGAAGGATTTATTAGTTTAATTTCAAATGTATGTGAGAGCTAAAATTTAAAATAGGGCTGCTGGATCTAAAGCCCTTGTTTGATCCACTGCATACTTCAATGCCTCTTATTTTCTGGAGACTTCCCTGTATCTTGGGGATATGCTCTGTGCCAGAATTCTGCCTACTTTCAGAGTGGAAGACATCGTAGAGATGGAAAGCTATCATCTAGATTTTGAAGAGTGACCAGGGATTTCATCGGTAAATAAGGCCATCAAAAGTGTATAGGAATGAGAAATTGGGACAGTATATTCCAGGGAAATCAACAACTTTTGTAACAGTTCTGATTTATTAAGGGGAGACCATGAGACATTTTATATGACTAGATCACAAAGTACACACTAAGGGTTTCGGGAGCTGAACTTGCAGGTTGCACCAAATAGACTGAGATATATTTCAGAAATCAAAGAGATAATTAAAAAGCCAAAGAAATAAGATCTTCAAAGAGTAAGTGATAGTATATAGTCTCAAATACTGCAAAGGGACTGAGCTGGATGAGAAATTAAAGAGAATGTTATACTCAGTAAATGAAAGATTATCAATTATTTTTGAAATGTGATCTCATTGTGGTGGGAGAAAAAGTAGGCATGGAGGAGTGGCAATGTGGTTCAAAAGAGAGTGCAGCAAAAACAGAAGTCTCCGAAAATACTAATGGGTTTTATGGAAGTGCTTCTTTTGCAATGCTTTTAAATTTTTCAATCAGTAACCTTTATAACATTTCAAAGATAAGAGTTATCAGTAGATTAAAATTTCTTAAGTACATTTTCTTAAGGTAGGAATGTCACGCTATTTGATGTTTTAATATTTGGTGAAATGCCCACTACTTTTTTCAGATTGACTGTGTTCTTTTCATCCTAACAAGTTTTATATTTCTATCCTTTTGAACTAAAAGGTGAAATTTTGATAGCCATATTTTTTCCAACCAAATCAGCTCCTCCCAACACATGCAGACAACTGAGAACAGAGACACCTAGAAAATGAAAGTGACAGGAAGAGAGTTGGGACTCAGAAATCACCGTGCGGAAGTTGAGTCCTAATGATTGATTGGATTACTGAGCTTATAGAATCCGTGTGTTAAAGGATCATTTTCCCAACTTTTTGTTCCCTCTACTTCCACTACCAGGGAGGCAGATTCTACTTGAATCTCTCTGTGGGCATTGGTTTGAAACATAAGTGACTTAAATGTGAGCTACTCTGTTAATAATGAGCTCAATAGAGACTCTGTGTCAAGTAAGGGAGGGTTTGAGTCTATGTAGTCTAATTTTTCAAAGATTCGTTGCAACATGGGATACATTTCTCCAGTAGATTCTCTGAGCAGACTTAAACTTTAACCACTTCCCAACTGGGAGAATATAGCCACGATATGCATGAGCACTCTGGTATTTCCTTCAAATTAGGAGTATCTGCACCTGAGAATTCTCCAGTCTGATGAAGAAGGTAATGGACACAAGTGCTGCTAGAATAAATTTAGAGTTTAAAAAATGCATATATAATATAAAATAAAAGAGATTAACATTTGGAGGAGGCATTAGCAAAGCCTCTTCTTCGCCATTAGTATTTTATTAATAATCTTGGGAATAGTTACACATGCACATTGTAATAAATCATTGCATGTAGAGTTAAATTTGTGCACTTTGCTGCATGTCATTTCTTTTTTTAACTCTTAGAAAGGGAGACATAATAAAAAGATAGGCCACATCTTTCTTCTGCCTCTTACCCTTTCCTACTGCTGGCATGTGAATGTGATGGCTGGAGATAGAGCAGCCATTTTGGACTTAGGTGTGAAGTGCTAGGTTTCAAACACAAGTGGAGATGCATGAACAGTCTAACGACAGAGTTCTACTTCGTGTGACAGAGTAAAACATGTCTCTTTTTAAAAATAGAAACATATAAGGGGGCTCTGAAGACAGAGCTTGGCAGAAAAATCTTTTCTTACTGAAGCTTGATATTCTGTAGGATTTGATGTAACAGTATTATAAACAAAACAATAAACCATATATCTGCCTATTATCAATAGAACAATTTTGCCATCTGAAGCTAGTTGATATTATTTTGTAAAGGATTTGTCCTATTGATTTTTATCTTAGAGAAACTGAAGTCGTTTTGTGTCCAGAGATTTGAGGGTCAGACTTAAGCCCTACATTAAGTCCTGATAGATGTTATCTTCTACCACAGAAAGAGATGTTAATACCATTTTTTAAAAAATAATTGCACATTATAGTATTGTAATAGCTATGCAAGATATCAGATGAGGAAAAGATCTGTTGGTGTTATCACTATATAAGTCCTGTAAATGTCTAAGCATTATGCTGTCTTGTACACATGAAACTAAAACAAAAAAAATGAAAAGAATTAAACAAACTAATAAACAAATAAATAGAATAATTGCACCTCAGTAGGATCTCTAAATTCAAACTCTTAAAATTGGGATTTGCACCCAGTTAAGTCATGAGGTGTTTAGAAGTGCAGCAGAGGAAGTACTCTCTGTTCTTTTCTGCTCTACCTATTCTGGCTATAGGGCAGACAGAATTAAGTAGAGTAACATAATAATACTAAAATTTCATTTAAACGCCTAAAATAGATACTTTTATGAGAATTTTAATCTTGGCCAAGGTGCTTCTAGAAGTTGAGTAACTTGTACTAGATAGAGTGCCTGTTTTGGAGTGAATGTTTGTGTCCCCTCAACATTTATAAATTGAAGCCTGTGTAAGAAAATCTCTCTTCCACCTACGTATTTCTTCTTTGTTACCCACACAGAACACTTCACAACTGACACATCTAGTCACCAAGTGTGTGTGGGTTTTCCCAAACCAAGCAGTTCTCTGTTACACCCTCTGGGTATCCTACTTTTAAACTCAGTTTTGACACTATCTACCCAAAGCCAGCACCAGATGCCACAGATTAAGGTCTCAGCCCTATTAAGACAGTCACCCACCCCTTCAGATGCCAATTGCAAATCCAGGTTGTTTCCTGTGCTTCCAACCCATTGGCGGAACATCGTAGATTCCCAGGACCCCCTCATCAGTTTGACTAATTAGATAAAGTGGCCCACAATACTCAGAAAATGTTTATTTACCATTTAGCAGCTTATTATAAAAGGATATAGTAAATAGGCCATGAACCATTCCTTAGCTAAGATTTTAATTTATTAAATGACTTGGAGAGTGTAATTTATTCTCAAGGCTGCCAAAACCTCTTTTTATTTTATTTCTTTAAGGTATAAAATCAGATTAAAAAGCAATGTTGCATTAAGAGATGCATCTGAAAAAATGTATTTCATTGAAACTCAGACACATACTTGTTAACATGTTTTTATATTTCTGAAATGGGGTTGTACATCAATTAGGGTTCAGTTAGAAGAAACGGTTTTATGGAAATAAGGTATGTTCTTAGAAATGTCATTTTTATATGAATGCAAGAGAAACTGGGGAAAACACGAGTAAGATCACCAAAGAAATGAGATAAATATGACAACTGACCATTAATTCAGTCTTTTTCTTCTCTCTCAATCTTGTTTTGGTTCTAATGACAAATAGTTCTGGAGGCCATGTGGAACAGAGAAAGTTAAAACCATCGCTGGTGTTTTGTGGTCTTCTAGATACATGTGATCTGTAAGAAAAATGAATGTTCTTTTGGCCTCTCAATTATTTATCAACATCTTTCATTATTATGATTTTAAAATTGTAAATCTAAAAGCTAGTAACTTTGCTTTGGCATTCAACAGTTTATAATTCTTTACAACTGAAGTATTCATACTAAAAAAATAAAATTCTTACAGTTCTATAGCAAAGTTGAGTTCTGTCATTTACATGATAAATGTAGTTAAAACGATGATTAAACTACCACTTCAGTTTTGGATAGCATGACCTCATATTTTTAATTTTTCTTAATATTTCACAAACATAAAATGAAACAAATATTTGGGGTAAAACTTCAAAACTTGATGTTTAAATCACCTGTATTCTTAATTTTTAAAACAAAATGTCTGCCTCACTAAAAATGTTTCTTAGAATGAGCTTACTTGAAATTTTAATTTTTTCCAAGCTCGTTATTTGACAGAAAAGTTAAAATAGACAACAATTCAGCACCTTCTCCTTTTCCCACATGTAACATAGACAAGAAAGAGGAAAAAAATAATGTATATTTTGCATTTATCACTCAGATAACAACAGAGTTGATTTTTAACTTTGAATAGAAATAAGTTTCTGATGTTACATTTTCTTTTCTTCAGGAAGCGATAAAAAGCAGAGACAAGAAAAAATGAACTACATTTTAGGAAATAATCTGCTGCTGGAATCCTATTAGGTAACTGTCAGCTTTCCTTGTTATATCTTAAAACAAGGTAAGATAGAACAAAAATATCATGGAAGATAAAGTAAACGAGTCTTCACCAACATCTCATTAGAGTTAGATTCTACATATCTTTTCTTTCTTCAACTTAGCCATTTGGACTTCTTCTTCTTTTTTTTTTTTTTTTTTTTTTTTTTTTTTTTTTTTTTTTTTTTTTTTTTTTTTTTTTTTTTTTTTTTTTTTTTTTTTTTTTTTTTTTTTTGCGGGAGGGCAGTTCCCTGGCTGGGAATGGAACTCAAGCCACGACATTGCAAGCACTGAAGCCTAGCCACTGCACCACCATGGAACCCCTAGAGTTAGATTCTAGAATGGTCTATGGTAACAAACAGGGTTCCCAAATACAGCTTGTCATTAGTCATACCAGCTGTGGCACTGTCATAACCAAGTCAACCAAATAGAATGATACATAGGTAACTTTAGGCAATAATTATTTTTTGAATTTCAGTGATACATTTTGTTTCCGATATATTGTTTGAATAAATATAATCCTGTTTACCTTTAGGTTGTTTTAAGAAATAAATAAAATAATACCTGAGAAATTGTTCAACAGTTATAAAATGCTTCCAGGGATGGCACACATTTTTAAGACTACCTTTTATTTTCAAAAAGAAAAGAACTGCATTGTTTATAGTGGTTAAAAGAGCAATGCATAAAATTTCAAAAATACCATTCAATACATGTAAGATTTATAAAAAAATGTGAAAATCAGCAAAATTTCTTATTATGGTTTATTATTTGGGGAACATTATTCCCCATATCTATTATTTACAGAGGTTCAGAGATATATTTTTTATGTTATACATTTAAAAAGATATTAAAAGGAAATTTCAAGTGATATATCAAAATATGAAACATGTTTCTTTCCATAGAGATGTACCTGAATGCCCAATGATGATTTCTTAGAGGAAACTAGAAAGACTGATTTCATCTTCTTATCTCCTTCCCCTCTTCCATAAAAAACTGGGTAGGAAAATGGAGACGGGATATGTGAAATTTTTCTCCAGAGAAATCGCATGTTGAGCACTTAGAGACTAGACCTGACCACTCCACCCAAATATTAGGATTGGGAATGCTAATTTGTAATCCTGACGTAATGAGAACTGGTTTCAATGAGACCACTGAGGGAGCTTCAGATCGAGTGACGAATGTTAAGACCACGAATGCATTGCTATGGCTCCTTCCAGGGCTTGGAAAGAGGATGCTCAAGAGCCTTCATGACTGTACTCATTAAGACTTCTATTGATGGATATTGAGGGGTTTTGTATATCTTCTGCCTTGACATATCACTTGTATAAAAATTCTTGTGTATGCTGGTATACTTAGCACTTTGTAACAAAGTTCAAAACTGGGAGTATTGGGCTAAAGTACACACTTTATTTAGTCAAGTGATATTTTTAAGTGAACTGGAACTAAAAGTTGTCAAATAACAAAAATGAAAGGAAATATTTTGAAAGATATACTGTAAAAAACACAATACATATTAAATATACATATATAACATATATTTCTACATATGATATGAACACATACTTATGGAAACATTTAAAAGCTGCTAATATAGTTTCTAGAACAGTATTATAGAAACTGCAATAGTATTGTCAGAATATAACAGTATTGCAGACATGTAACAGTATTGTAGAAATGTAACAGTATTAGAACCAAATGCCTATATACTAAGTTAGACAAAGAGTCATGTGTTGCTTCACTTCAGGGATACATTCTAAGATCTGTGTCCTTAGGTGACTTTGTCATAGCGCATGCATCATGGAGGACACTACACAAGCCTAGGTGGTGTAGCCTGCCACACACCTAGGCTGTATGTTAGACTATTGCTCTTCAGCTACAATCCTATAGCATATTACTGTACTGACTACTGTAGGCAATTGGAACACAGTGGTATTTGTGTATCTAAACATCTAAACATAGAAAAAGCATTGTATAAAAGATAAAAAATGGTCCACCTGTAGAGGGCACTTACCATGAATGAGTTTGCCCGACAGGAAGTTGCTCTGGGTGAGTCAGGGAGTGGTGAGTGAGCTGAAGGCCGAGGACATAACTGTGCACCACTGTAGACTTTATCAACACTGTCTCATATATTCTCTCCCTGCTTTTCTCCGGCCGTGTAAGAAATAGGACATCGAAGCTGTCAGTGCTGCTCCACGAGCAGGGACGGGGACTGGATTGATTGGGTATATAAAGGAGAAAGGTGCTGGGTAAGGTCTAGATCACCACAAAGGTGACTGTCAGGAGGGAGTGAAAGGGGTCCCAAGGATCAGACAAAATGAGAAGTCAAGATGGAGAGATAAAGGAAGATACAGGACTGTCATGGCAATGTGGTTTTGGCTATTGCATGTTGAAGCAGTTGTCACATCAATAAGCTGTGGTACTTATAAAGAGGGTGTTCAACAAGGGGATGGCATAGAACTGACGGCAATATACTTCAGGAATTTGTTTTTGGTTCCGTTGACTCTATCTGGCACAAAGGACTCTCTCTGCCACTGAGTTGGTGGGAGAAATAAAACTTATCTACACTTTACATCATTACAGTGGAATATATGTCTTAAGTACAAGGACAGGCTGGCTCCACACTACACAGAAAGCTTTTACTGAAGTGGCAGTGGCACTTAATCCTTGTTAATGCAGCTCTGTGTCCTTGTGCAGGATCTTTAGTCCTCAACAAAGAATTTACAGCCATGTACTCTGATGCCCATCAAGCTCGATCTTGTGACCATGTAGCACTGCGGGGACAGGCTCCTCTGTGCTGAGACCAGTCAGTGGCTGCTGGGATGTAAATCGTGCACTCAGACGTGAAGTGCTCTGAGTGAGGGCAGATCTACTGCCAGGCCCCACAGTTATTGCTCCTGTCAGAGAAAATAAAATTCCTCCCAAACCATGTAGTCTTCCATTTTTCAAAGGAAATTCAGCTCTAGTATAGTCTTATGGGCCCACCACTTTATATGTGGTTCATCATTGGCTGAAATGTTATGAGGTATAAGGCTGTAAATAGTGGAAATGTGACAAGGCAGAGGAGCTTGGGCTAGGGTAGTTGATCACAGAGAAATGACAAGGAAGATAAAGACTGGTTTAACAATAGGCTGACCAGATATCCCATTGAAACAGGGCAGTACTATTGTTTTCTGTCCCATTTAAAACAGGACGTCTGGTCAGTCTATTGAACAGATTTGTTTGTCCAGATTTCTCCAGGCTTTGACTTCCCACCTCTGGTGATAAGAATGTTTCTTTACTCTTGGTACAGAGAGGACATCTTCCATACTGGGGTATTAGCTTCTGCTTTGGGGAAGAGAAAGTAATATGAGATGCACTTATTGTATCTGTTGTCTTTCAAATGCCTTAAACTCAAAATAATCAACGGATCAGAGAAGTATATTTCAGAGTGGTGTGTTCTAAACTTCTTCATGAGTTTTATTATATATGTAAAAGTTGTTTGTGTATTTCAAGTGCACTGATGTTATCGAGGGGGAATCAAACTTGGGTGAGACACGCAAGGCCTTTCTACGGTACCGGTGATCTTACAGATATGTAGTCATCTTTCCATGTCAGGGAGCAACACGTTTAGTTGTAAAATTCAGAGTAATAATTTGCCATTTTGTGTCCTATAGTCTTTGCTACAGTCATTTAACTCTGGTTGAAATGCAGAAACAGCCATGGGCAATGTGTAAATTAATGCGTGGGGCTGGGTTCCTATCAACATTTATTTTAAATCCAGGCAGTGGGCGGTTTTGTGAGACAATTCCCATGGATCTCTCAAATTTCTGCACCGTCTTATGAGCAAATGGTTCTGCAGCTAATTAACTTTCCAATGAAGTTAGCAAAACTGGAAACCTTTGATGAATAAAGTAATGTCTCCCTGTGGAGATTTGCTAACCTTCCAGGGTAATGAAGATAACATCTCTGCCTCTCTCCTAGAGATGGAGCCGGCTCGCTAGCAGCCTTTTTTGTAAGATCACCACTTCCTGACGTTAGTGTGCTTCACCCCTAACGCGTATGTGCTGGCAGCATCTGGCTCTCGGGGAAGCCACTCACTAATGTCACTCCAGCTCCCGCCATTGTGTGAGCAATAAACACTTACTGTCCTGCCGGTGTCTATAAAGCTGTGGCGGGCTCATCTGTGAATGTGAAAGTAGGGTAAGCTCTCAGAGCCTTCACACTTCTTAACTAGCCTAATTTGTAATGCTCTTGGTATTTTTTTTAGTTTTAGGTTCTCAGAATTGACTTTGCATTCTTCCAGAGTTGGCTGTTTATGAAGTTTTTGTCCAAGTGGTTCTAATATTTTAGTGTCATAATTAGGTTAGGAATTCGTGTAGTTTGACCCCAAAAATTTTCAGGTGGAATATAAGAACATTATATTTATGGAAAAATTATTTAAATATTGACATGCTGTGATAATTGCAATGATCATTTTCTTTATCCTAGCTATATTTCAATAATATTAGTACCTACTTTCTTTATCTGTCATTAATGAAGACTTGAAATCTATCAACCTATTCCTTCCAGTCAGACAATACATAACTTCATGTACCATTGTATTTTCTAATACTGCCATTTTTACATTCCTGGGGTAAATCCTTATCACTATGGATTATCATTTCAATATATACACTTGAACCAAATTTAATGGCATGTCAGGTTTTGCCATGTTTCTTGAATAAATTGAATTAATCTAGACATTTTAATTTATTATTATTTTTTAAATTGTTATAATATTATTGTAAATTTTGTCTTTTGGGTTTAGTTTAAAAAATAAAACAGGCAGTTTTGTATCCTTTAATTCTAGGATCATTAAATACAATAAATATATTTCTTCTCCATTAACTTGAAAACTCAGAGTATCTGGACCTATAACCTTGAGAATAGGGATTGGGCTATTCCTTTGACTTTTGTTTTACATAACTTATTTCTCTAGTATGTTTTTATTTTTTTAGTAAATATTAGGTTTTCTACTTTACCAGCCAATGTCTATAATTTATAATTTTAAAATACATAATTCTGGGATTCATCATTGAATCTGTTCAAAATTATTGTCATAGACAGGTATGTTTTTTAAAGTATGTAATTGAAAAATCATATTTCTAGGAAATTGCATGTTCATCTTATTACTTATTTGTAGATAAGTATACGTTCATGAACTCATAACCACAATCTGTGTTATAAACATATTCATCATCTCCTAAAGTTTCCTCTAGTGAGTGTCATATTCTTACAGGTTTTTAGAAATCCTTTATTCTGAATCATGAATATATATACATATTATAAGATTTTTCTCAAGCTGTTGATTCTCATAATTTTTGTATGCGCTTTCTTTTGATAGAGTAGCTTTAAAGTTTAAAGAATTAATATGGCTTCTGTTTTTATTCTTTTTCAAAGATGTTTGGCAAAGTGCACCGGGAATTCTGGAGTTAAATTTGGCAATGATAGTTCCCCGTACTGGTCCAAAACGATCAATCCCTTAGAAATTTGCCATTATCAGTAATTGGATACAGGCCACCTGATACAATTGTTTCTCTGCCGCTGAGGCATCTTCTAACAACCGGGGCTACAGTTCTTTTCTGAGTATATCCCCATATCCAGCTCACTCAGAATAATTAGTGTCTGTTATTATGTCTTTAAAAAGCATATTTGCATATTTAAATCGATGTGTTCTTACATGTTCATTGATGATGATGCTATAGCCATTTAAATAATTTTAATTAACATTTTCTAATAGTCTATTTCTGATAGACAGTGAGGCAACTATTATTTTTTTGTTTTGTTTTGTAAATTAAAACTTTATTTGGTCATCTTGCTAAACTGTCTATTAGTTCTCTTTTTATTAATTTTGGATTTTTCAAATCATACTGTCTGGAAGTAATATGGATTTGTTTTTCTCTTTCAATATGCATGCTTATAACTCATTGCCTTTATGCATTGTGTTAAGATTCTGAACAGATAAATAATTGAGATAATGAGCTCTGATGCTTGTCTCTTTGTTTAATAGGAATGCTTAACATATTTCAAAACTGTTAATCATGTTTAATGCAGCATTTTTACTATAATATCTTTCTAATCATATGAAGATGAGGAAATTTTCTTCTATTCTTAATTCATAAGTAATTTTGTCATAAATATGCATCAAATTTCATTAATTTTTTGCCTTTATTGCCACATGTAAGACTTCTCCTTGAATCTATTAATATATTGAGTTAGACAATAAATTTTCTCTTAGAAAACCCACATTCTATTTATTTATTTATTTTGATAAACCTCAATGGCACATTATTCTTTTTAGTATATGCTAAAGTCTTTTTGCAAGTATTTTCTTCAGAAAATGATGTTCCTCATACTTTCACTTTTGATGCTGGTCTCTTGATTTTGATTATATAAGGTATGTTATATTTTAAGGTATACTAACCTCTTTAAATACATTGTGAAGCTCTACCTATTTTTATGTGATACTGCTTTCAAAACAAAACTATATTGCAAGTAAATGTTTTAAAAAAGTTATTTCAGTTTGAGTTTTTCTGAAAACCCAAGATATTAGATAATGCATTCCAACTTTTATGAGAGCAGATGTTAACAAAGTACAGCCTATAAAATAGGGGAAAATCATCCTGGGACATTCATAGTTTCCTAGATTACATTCGGTATAATTGCACACAATATATATTGCATGTAATAAAACATAGAATATTGACAAAAATATTCAGGGTTTAAACTTACATTTTTTTAAACTTAAGTGTCACATACAATTATAAGAAATGATAAACTCTACAAAAAGACACTTCTATATTAACTGATGTTATCAAAAAAGGAACCTCAGACATTTAATTCGAATGAAACTTCGTTTGTTTTAAACTAGACACAGATATTTCCAGTCATTAAATACCAATATCAAACCATATATATATATTTCAAGTTGAATTTGCAATTGTTCATACTGTCAACACTCATATGCCACATCTCAAGAAGTATTGCTGCTGGTATTACAGAGTGTTTTGCCTTTGACTAAAAAACCAGAGAAAAATAGAGCATATTACAATTAGTGTTCCCTTCTCCATACACTTTAAAATTGCAACTCGAAACCACATTACATTAATTAAAACTTGAATGAAAATGTTAAGAATATAGGTGTGTTATTAAAAAACACTGCATTACTGTGTGCTATTGTCCCCTCTGGAGTACCTGGGCCATTTTTCCAGAGATGGTTCCACTTGGGCCTCAAGTTAGTACCAGCATTTCCATTCATTTCAGAAGATAAGATTATTGTGGTTGATTTCCCCCACAAAATTGAATCTGTACGAGCTTCTAATAGACCAGCTGTAGAAGGAGTACAGAAAAAACGGTGGACTGTGACTTATTCTTTGGTCTTTTTCTGAGAAATGTACAAACACATACGCACACACATGGAGTTAGATGAGACCATCAGTGAGAGAACGTAGAACAAGATGTACATAAATTTGTGATACTATTTTGGTGCTTAAGAGAGTCAATGTAGTATATCCGGTGATGGACAACTCACTTGTTTTTTACAGATTCACTTCTTATTTCTATTTTTTTTTTATTATCACACTAGTCTGAAAAAACATAGTATGAATTTCATGGTATTTGAACAATACAAGAATTCTAAGGATCAGATGATATGTTTTTAGTTATGTGTGTGCATAATACTCCCAGATAAATAAATATTTACATCAACATTGTATTTTTTATGTAGACTTGCAGCATTTCTCATTGAGTATTTAATTCTCAACAAAGTGTTAGCAATAGGATAGCTGACACAGAATGTATGAGAGCTTTTGGGGAAAAAAATAACAACTTCATCATTTTTATTTGTATATATTGTTGTGCCATTTGCTTTTGTCTCTTGAAGAATCAAATGTCTCTCGAAGAGAGAAGATATAAAAAGCACTTCAGTCTTTAGAAAGCCCAACACAATGTTTCATTGCATGATGTTAATCCCAACAGACTCTAAAACAGAGATTTAAATATAAGGAGTTGTTAGTGAAGTTTTTAAATTAATTAATCTTTAAATTAAATTGGATTATGTAGATGATTTTTGTAGTTTAAAAATTTTAATTTCATTCCATGTTATGTAGATAGTGACATCATGGCAATTTTCCCATGTATTTTCTCACTGCCTGAGTTAAATATAAAACAATTATCTGCTGGATATAATTATGAAAATGAATCCAATATTGGAGATAACACTATCAGAACATTAGTTTTTCTTGGTTTGAAAACACTTTTTTCTACATTGATTTGGATTATGAAGCCTTTTCCCCCTTTACAAAACAGAATGCATTTTAGATTTATTATTAAGTCTTGTCCCTCACTGCCCTTCTAGTTGCACCTTTCCAACTGCATTATGTGAGTCTTGCACATATCAGCTTAAAAACCTCTATAAGGTCACCTCTCACTCACCTGAACCCAAGGAGAACAGAGTCTAGGTCTTACTCTTCCATATCCAGAGGCCTCATTCCCGAAGAGACCAAACCCACCGCAGTTCCATCAGGAGGGTTAACAGAGATGATTCACTTAAACCCTACATTTGTGGTTGGTCATCAAATGCTAATTACTGTGTCATCATTCTTGAAAAAGTTAACACTTCAATAACTAATTCCTAACATATTCATCAGAAAAGTAAATATAGAATTATAAATGTGATAAAGGATAACAATAACAACGTAATTTTATGGTTTTGTATTGCCTGTGGAATGATGGATGATCCCCTGAGAAGGTGACTATTTTGAGTGAAGAAAAACAAATCAAGAAAGTGAAATAAGGGCAGAGAGAAGATACAAAAACAGGCCCAGGGAAACTACCTGTATAGCGACCCTGTGTTGTGCAGAATTCTAACAGCTCTAGGTAGTACTGTTAGCACAGATACACTCGTATATGACTGTATTTTCAATGAAAGGAGGATCCTTCGTTTTATGCCTGTGACGGTAGTGATCTATCATACCTAGCACAGATTTTAGTAGAAGGTTTTCTTTCCATAAATACTGAATAAGATATAATTTTACACACAGGAGCACTAACATGCTTATTAATTAAGGCAAGACTTCATGGACCTTTAGAAAAAATCCTTGTACTTTTGTCTGCTTATTTAAAAAGAGCTATTGTTGGGTACTTGTGGTAGAGGGTAGAGCAATTAAGAAAGAACAGGCAAGTTGATCATTTACAGATGAATGAGGTAAAAGAAACTTTCTAAGAAAATATAAAGTAACGACTGCAAATATTGTACATTTCAACTTTCATTACTTTTGTATACAAATTTAGATTTTTATATTATAGATTGGCCCATATTGGGCAAAAACAATCCTTTTCTTCTTCTTTTTTTTTTTTTTTAGTGACTGCTGAAGATAAATAAATTAATTAACTACCGGTACCAATTATGACATGGAATTGAATAATTTTTAGCTTGTTTTTGAACACTGCAATTAACATTGGATAAACGTTTTCAGGGAAATAAAATTCTTCTGTGTTACTGTTCTCCTTTTTTTCTCTCAGTTTCGGCTAAGCAAATTATTGCTAGTGAGTATAGTTGAATAAAATGTATCATTACTCTGTATAGAGAAAAATGCAGAGATGGAAAAACGAAGTGGACTCGTCCCTACTTATTTCATTGGATATTGTTTTAACACTTCTGACCCTAAATGTTTGGCATAGGCAAACTTATGTTAAGTTGTGGTATTTAAAAATTCATCGAGGTTACAAAGAGTGCTTTTTATGAAATGAGTTTAAGAATTGTTTATTTGAATGACATCACATAAAATCATGTGCTTTCAGATAGTCAAAGTTGTACATATAATATTTCTACTAAATTGTTACTCATAAAAATAAATGGAATATAAGTTTGTGCTTAGGAATTCCATGAATATTTATATGCAGTCTAATAAAAGAATTTTAGCACTTTTGATTGAAGAAAAAGACTATTATATTTCTATTCTTTCCTTGATAGGTTTTGTGTAAAGCTATTTCAGTAAAATAATATTTTCTTTACCATATGCTAGAATGTTAAAAAGGTAGAGCTGATTATGATGAATAAATTTTGCAAGCAGAACAATAAGCCTAACTATGTTAAAAACATTTTCTGAGAATTTCCACTAATACTATAGCAAGTCAAACAAGACCATTCAATATTTTTTTTGTGGTTTCTATAAATAATAATGCAGAATTATTTTAGAAAGTTTCAATTGTTTTGTAAAGCTAAGTTAATCCTGTTTTTAATGAATATAAATGTTAAAAGTTCAAATATGACATATATGGCATATATATAATATACAGGGGCTGTCTGGAAAACTATAGCCATAAATTTCTCTATTTTTCATATTATATGGCTGGATACTTTCTGGACAGCCCTTGTGTGTTTCTATTCATTCTGATTGATGCACTTAAATTTAAAAATGTACAAATGGATGCAATGAGATGCAAAAAATGCAATAAAATATGCAACACTAATCATTACACATTTCAAGATGTATTATTTCAAGTTATTGAAAGACATTTAAACACTGATTTTATTTTCTTTTATCTTCCAACAAAAACTCATACAAATATACTGCATTAATATTCCTAAAATAATGAAATATACTATATTTTCATGGTACTTAACAGATTCTAGGATGTTTTCTCATATATTTAATCCACTTACCATTTAATTCCTTTTTCAGTAGGCTAGGAAAGTTATTAGTTGTCTCATTTTACATATAAATGTTCAAAGAAGCTCAAAGCCACATAGCTAATATGTGGTAAAGCTAGCACTTGAAATTTTGTTTTTAATTAGCCCTACTGTTTCTAAATGGTAAAATTCATTAATTTTTTTAAAGATGTTAATATCAGGTAAATGAGAATATATTTTTACTAACTCTTTGTATCATAGTATAAGTAAGAATATTTGGTGGTATAATATTAGAGAACTCTAGAAAGTAGGCTAGTGGTTTGTGCTTAATTCTAAAAAGTGATTTAAATTTCTCAAATGTTAATTTATTCAGTATGTATTTATGGATTATCTACTATGGATTGAGCATGATTGCAAGTTTGGTTGCCATAGTGGTAAAGAGGAACCAAAAGGGTTGACTTTCATGGGACTTACATTCTTTGGGTGATGGTGGACGTCAGAGAGATAATGCATACATAAATAAATGAGAGAATATGGAGAAGGTGATAGATAAATGCCATGATGAAAGTTAAACAGGGAGATACAATAGGGCACTAAAGAGAGTTTCTCTGGTTGTATGTTTAGATAAAGCTTGGATTAGGGAGGGACTCTGAAAGTGAGATCTGAATGATCAGAAGCAGCCTGCCTTGTACAGATCTTGGGGGGGGCTTTTCTGAGATACAACAGCCTTAAAGCGGACACAAGCTTAGCATGATGAAAACATGAAAAATGCAAATGGGCAGTAAAGGAGAAAATGGTGGAGATGAGGGTGGGTTGGTGGGAAAGAACCAAAAATTGTGAAGGGTTTGAAATTTTATCCTACTCGTAAACTAATTTATGGGTTTGTTAATTGAATACATTAATATTATTTTCCCCTATTGTATAGATATGCAATTTTAATGGGTATATAAACTTCTGTAATTTTTTCTGAGACATCACGTACATGTGATGGAAGTGACAGCATGTAAATTACCAATTAAGTTACAGCTTGACAGGGTTTGTCTTCTTGACACTGATATTCAATAAAAAGTAGGTTAATCTCTCAGTGTTACACTTTATAAATTATATGAATTGGAATAATAATGTGTAGGTCTATGGTTGCTAAATAATATATGTTAGGTAAGTTGACTTCTCAATTTATTACCTTAATATTGCATTTATTTATAGAAAGAGTATGGCGCCTATAAAAACAACATAAAATTCACTCATGCTATATACAACTGATGTTACTTGTTCAGTAGTTTGTTTATAAAATAATCACATATGGTATTTTCCCAGTAATAACTACTTAAAATTGAAATCTTCTAGCTAACAAATGATTCAGTGTGTTTATATTTTGCAATTTTTCTCAATGAAAAATAGAAACTTGTTCTTAGAAATGCTGAACTATGTAAGAAATTCCTTATTCAACAACTGATAAAAAGGAATTCATCTTATTGCATGAGCTATTTGGTATTATGCCTGTGGAAGCAGAATAATTTCATCAGAGGCATTAATAACACATGTTATCCCCTAGTTCTGAAGGTGAAAATATTATAGGTCTGCCTTCAGAGAAACATTTTAGAAATCATCTGGTGAGTATGCCAATTACTCACTTGAAGATATCTTACCTAATTAAATTCTATTAATACATAAGAATTGTCCAGGGTATTACTATTGGGAAATAAAAATGCTTCTTCAGTGTATTGGACTGTGTTTTTTAAATGAAGTTAAGCTCAAAGGACACTTTAATAATGAATCTAGAAGATGAATGCCATGCTTTGACTTGAATTTGTACTACTTTATTTACATTCTTACTAGGGCAAGTTTGCTGTAATAAGCATATTTGTATTTTACAGAATAAAACATATTAGGTCATTTAATTTGTTAAAAGCACATACAGAAGATGACTTAAATCTCCAAAATCAATTGTATTAGTGTCTAACTTACATTATTAATGTAAATATTAATTTTTATCTTGGAGAAATGCAGACTATTCAGTATCAAAATAATTGATTCTTGGAGCTATCACTAAAAAGGTGGCTAACTTCCCAGAATACCTGATTCCATTTCTGTATCCTGTGGCAAATCTTGTCTTAGATTCAACACATAGTATATTAGTGTGGTGAGAAATCATTTTATAGGGAAATATCCAGAGAAACGAAAACAACATCGAAATGAGTAAAAGAACAAAAACCATATTTATTTAAGAAATGCTATAACGTTAATGCGTGTATACAGGTTTCTCCTTTTATTTAGCTGATTTTAGATCAGCATCTGTGATTCGTCTGTTCTGGAAACAATGTATTTTATGAGATTTTGAGGAGACTTCTGATCGTATTATTACTTATAAAGTCATATCATGATTATACAACTATCATCCTTTAAGGACCACCATTAAACATTTGGTTCTATCTTGTATGTAAACATTATTATTTTTCAATTATCATAGACACTGTCTTCTCTCTTTTAAATTTAAGTCTAAGTTTGGTCTTCTAAAGCAAAGATTGCCGAAAGCATATTCTGGCAAAGTGCATTCATGGATTCAATCTACAAATTGTCATATACTAAGCGGGTCCAGTGTTGTTGAGAGCGGTGTTTTTGGAAACGAGGATATCATTCCTTACAATGGCTGGATCACTTTCTTGGCTGCAAGGAAAGGTATTGCACTTGAAGGGAGAGGGGCCTCTACACTGTGGGATCTCACCACTTCCGCTCCAACCCCAAAGGAGAAGTTATGTCTAGAAAACTGGAACATGAATGGCTTATTCTCTAAAGCTGCCTTCCTCATAATTCCGGGGTGGTGGGGGGAGAAGTTTTGTCTACTGGATACTTACAGTGAGCAAAATGTTCTTGGGTGAGAAGGATCTAAGAAAAAGAAGTTTGTAGTTAATGGATATAATGGCTATTTTAATAGATAAACAATTTCATCCTCAATAAAAGTCAAGGGGATGCATTTTGCATTTCTTTACAGGCTGGGAATATTCAATGCCATCACATACACGGGATTGGTAATAAGCACTTGCTGAAATGAAAGCACTGAAATGTTTGGCTCAATGGCTACTACTTCATAAATGCTTCTTGTTTTTTGTATTGGCAGTTTACAAAGCATTATACTAGAGTATTATAGTTTATAGTGGATTATATGGACTATTTTCTATTATTCTTTTGTTCATTAGCATTAAGAGTTGATAATATACATTAAGCTCCCAGGTAATATTAGCATTCATATTCAATTTAGTCCAATTTCTGCCATTATATTTTAGCAGAATACATTACACAGCAAAAAGAATCTTAATATTGAACTTGAGTTTGAAATTAAGACTTAACCCTTAACATAAATCATGGTTGACATATTGAATTAATATGGCTATCATTTAGTTATCAAAAGGTAGCTAATAAAATGCTAAAGCAATGCTTAATTATACACCATGTATTTACTGAGGGTTTATTATATGTCAGAAACCATCCTGGACATTGGCTATGTAGCAGGGACTAAAACAGACAAAAATGCCTCTTCTCACAATAATCAAGGAAAGGTATACTGAAAGAAAAAAGTTTAGCCAAGACCTGAGGGAGGTGAAACTGTCCTGTGTAAGGAAAAACATGTACAAATCCATGAGGCAGGACTGTACCTGTTGGGCACAAGCCTGGAGTCAGTGTGGCTTCTGTGAGCAAAAACAAGGGACAGTATTAGGGAGCATAATTGAAAGAGAGGTGGCAGGGATCAGATCGTATGGGGTCTTGTTCACAACCGCAAGATCTTTGATTGTTATTATGACTGGTTGAAAACCACTGGGTGGTTTTGAGAAACAAGGTATGTCTTCTGTCTTAACTGACCAATTCTTACTATCGGGAGAAAATACATTGGAGGATGAGGCCGAACAGAGAGACCAATTAAGAGGCAAGTGAAATAAAGGTGATGGTAGCATGGGGCAGGGTGGTAGAGGTCAAAGTGATTATATTTGGGCATATTTTCAAAATACATTAAAGGTAATGCCAATAGAATTTTCTGATATAGGGTAATAAAAATTCCTTATCTACGAGTCCATAGCTCTTTCTCTTTACCTACCTTTATTCTTATCTGAGCATTTTCATCATGCTTACCCAGTGCCAGGGGCAATGTCTAATTTACAAATAAGCTTTATCATCACTCATTTATGTCTTACAACAGTCCTTTAAGATAAGCACAATAATTATCTTTAATTTACAAATTATAAAACATGCACAGAAGACTTAAGTGACTCATCAAGGTCACTCAGCTAGGATTCAAATGCTCTAGAAAAGTCCATGCTATTATGTAATTTATAAACCCTATGCATTTTTTGTACCTATTCAAGTTATTTACAAAAGTTCTTGGGTATACTATACTCTTCAAAAAGCCATGACTAACATAAGAAATGTAGAAAGCAAAAAATTAAAAGTAAATTTTGAAAGTTTATTATAGAACACATAATTTTAAGTTCTTGTCTCTCATACCTTGATTGGAATTAATGTGAAAATGAGTATGTTTTTTGATTTTTACATTGTTTGTCCTAAACCAACAATTTTAAACTCCCTCTGGGATACGTAAGTTCAGTATTAGCTTACTGTCAAACTGGAATGATCTGGAAGGTGAATGGGGGATGGTTTAGAGAGTTATGCCAAGATAGTAAACTGCTGCTTGGGTATTAATTTCTGAAATACCTCACTGTTCATTAACTTTCCCTTTACCTGTGTCTAATCTGTTGCTAAATGCATACGTTGAGTTTTCATTACGATTTTCTTTTTTTTTTTTTTTTGCTTCTTGAATATACATTGGTTTATTTCTTATAAACATATTTATCAAAATCTGTATTTCATATATGTTTTTTATTTAATCTGTATTTTTTAATGGTTTTGAATCTTTCTGATCTTCTGGTATGTCTGATAGTTTCTGATTCAGTGCTCGATTGTGAACATTTCAGGTAAACTGAGACTTAATATCATGTTTATTTTAGTTAACAGAAACTATATATTTCTGTTACAAAAAAGCAACAAGGTTAAAGGCACTAGTAATCTTAGCTTTGCTTTAATCCAGTCGGGGCTGAGATTTTTCCAAGTTGTGTTTTAGTTTATGAGAAAACTAGTTAATGTCATGTTCTCCTTTATTTATAGTGTTTTTGGGTCAGAGCCTAAGCTGATACCCTGTAGTGTTTACCCAAAAAAGCTATCATTGTTGTGCCCTTAACTCTATTGCTTTGTGTTTGTAATATGCATCTGCTTAAAGTTCTGCTTAGCTTCTCAACTTTTTATTCCTTACTTGAAATTGGCAATTTTCTTAAGAGAAGTGGCCCCAAATGCCAGGCTCACTTTTGTGAGATAATTTCTTGCCCTGGATTCTAGCTTCAAAATTTATTCAGCCTCAACAGTGATTTAGTGTCTCAGTCTTTCCCTGAATTTATTTCAAAATCACCAAAATGAGCCCAACACACTTGAGCCACATCAGCAGCAAGTGAGAAGGATGTGGTTTTGTAAAGAAAAAAACAAGATGTGGGGCTTCTATGGGTCAGACCTTCAAACACGAATTGTTACAGAAATTTTGCAATCAAATATTAATAAAATAAAGTAATCATTCTTAAAATGAATCAGGTATTGCTCTAAACCTTTGCATATATTAACTTTCTTAATTCCTACAACAATGTGGTGAGATGACTGTTAGCATTCTCATTTTGCAGAAAATGCAACAATGGCACATTTTCAAAGAACTTGCCCAAGGCTCTTGTGTTAGGGAGTGGCAGAGTGCTAACTGGAAAAGAGGGATTTATTTCACTATCTAAACTTCAGTATGCTTTCAATTTAATTGTGTAATTATAAAAAATCTGACCCATCGCCTCCCTCTTCTCCCACTCCCTCCCTCTTCTCCCACTCCCTCCCTGCTGACCCCAAATAACTCTTAAACTATTGATTGATTGTGTCCATGAGCTTTTTTTGTTTGTTTGATTTTTCTTTGTTGCTTTCAGTTTTATATTCCACATGTGAGTGAAGTCTTATGGTTCTTGTCTTTTTTCTGTCTGGCTTATCTTGCTTAGTATGATGATCTCTAGGTCCATTCATTTTGTTGCAAATTGCAATATTTTGTCTTGTAGCTGAGTAAGGGGGAGCCAAATATATGGTGATTGAAAGAGAAATTAACACTGGGTGGTGAACATACAATGCAACAAATAGACAATGTACTGTAGAATTGTACACCTGGAACTTATGTAACTCTTGATAACCAATGATACCCCAATAAGTCTAACAATAGAAATATTTTTATAAAAAAAATCTCAAAAACAAGACAGTACACATTAAGAAAGACTATAAGGTTACATTTTCTATTGGCTATTAATCTCATATTTCAAACTTAGTATGACTATTTATAGAAGTTCCCTCTTCTGGGGGTTCCCTGGTGGTGTAGTGGCTAGGCTTTGGCACTCTCAACGCTGCAGCCTGGGTTCAATTCCCAGCCGGGGAACTACCCGCTTCCTCTCTTCCCCCCAAAAAGAAGTTTTCTCTTCTACTAAGGATATATTTTTAAAGTATTTCTTTTAAACAAGGACCAAATTATTAGCCTGCTGCAGGTGCCCATGTGTCTGTGTCCAGGCCTGACAAAAAAAGCTTTAATGACAGACATTTCTTAATTGGATTAAGGACTTTTTTTTTGCAGTTTTACTGAACTGCTTCCAATGGCTTTCTGTTGAAATCCATTATCCTCAAGGAGGATCATTTAGTCATATAATGTTTATTTTCTTACACCTTGGTGTTTACACTATGTTTATCTCTTTACTCTATTTTCTTCATTCTCTTTCCATATTTGAGACCCAGTTTATTGCTTTCATTTATCCTGTTTCAAAAACTATAAGAAATTGATTCAAGTGGATCACCTGCATTATAATATATTTAATATTCTGTTTATGCTTGAAAACTCTAAATTTTTAATCATGCTCTGCAAACCTGACCAACTCACAGCTGTTATTTAAAATGGTAGACCACTACCTTTTAGTCTTTCAATCAACCAATTTAGATAAAATAGTAAAAAGGAATCACTTATGCTCAAAAAAAGATGTGCATCATGATGAGTCTGGATTGCAATAAAAGAGCACAGTTGTGCTTGGGCCTGGAGCAGCAGGACTGTTGGGCTCTAAGGTGGAAACTGGAGACACAATTGAGACTTCACATTCTATATACAAGTTCATACACACACACACACACACACACACACACACACCCCAACACACATATATACATACTTGCACACACATATCTCTATAGATACTTACACATATATCTATATACTCATATACATACATATACATACATGCACATATCTATATGTACACACATATACATACACATATACACATGCATTTATGTGTATGCACACATATTGTCTTTCTCTACAAGCACACACACACGAAATAGTAACCACATAGTATGTCTGTGTTTCAGAATTAAGTTTTCTCAAGCTTGCATTTAGGTATATACACACATTCACATATACACATCACAAAATTCTATGCACTTTTAAGTTTAAAAACAAATCACTCTAAGTCCTTTCCAGTCTGGGAATGTGAAGATGTTTGCTCGTGGGAAGGGCTCTGTCTGGCTTCATTGCTAGATACCCGGCAGGGGACCTGCTCTAACTCGGCCTCTGTCCTTCTGTCGTGAGGACTTGTGAAGCTGAGCGTTCAATCAGGAAAACATGGGAAACGATGTCTTCTATTTAACTTAGTGAAGCTGTAATGATGCAGATGAATTGTTGTAAATATTCTAATAAATAAAATAACTTTATTCATAAATAATACAAATTTAGAAATCTTTTAAATGGAAAATAGTAGAAACGTGTTTTCTATTTGAGAATAACATTTTGAGAATGTTTAAAATTAGAGATTATAAAGCTTTAGTGGTATTTAAGAGACAGTTATAAGAGCCAATGTCACAATGTCACTGAGATATATATGACAGTACATTATGCCAGGCTGGAGAGAATAGGAAGTCCTGATTACATCTGACAATGGCCTACATACAAGATAATTAGACAATATATATCTGTGAAACATACTGAGAGTGATAATGGCAGGGTCAAAACATGTGCAAATACACACACCCACACACACCCACACACACGCAAATTCACATAAACACATACGTACATGCATACATATGACTATAGGGAAAAGGGCTTTGTTTGAGACAAAATGAAGAGGAAATTCACTAATGTTTCAGCATTGTAGATACCATTATACTGCTAGAGATTGTCTTCAATCAATTTATCATCAAAGGGATAGGACATCAGAACTGAGACATGAAAACTGTGGCTTTACCGAGGGTTTGTTTGCCCTTGGCGTCTGTGAAATTGGGAAAACATAAGGGTGAGTCACCTTCCCACCTACTCAGATAAATGTCTAATGGCATTTAGGTCTGCTTCTTTTACTGTCGGGTTAGAAATGTTTTATCTTTTAGTCTCGTTCATATTTTTCTATGTATACAAAGATTAAATTTAATTGTAAGAATAAAATCAATCACTAGCGTTGGCCAATGATAAACATATCCGACTTGCTAGTCTTATGTAATTCACCTCTGCGTGAATAATTAATAGCATTGATTTTTTTTTTTCACAGCCTCTGCCAGGTCCATGTGAAAATTAATTACTTTTATGAGGAAGCTGATATTGGCTAGCAAAGCCATCATAAAGGTTCTAGGTTATAGCATCAGCCTTTAGGCCTTAGTTGGGGCTTCTGTGATTTGACCAAGGTCACTGCTCATGTCACCGGTTCCGACATGTGATCAGCTGTGATGAGGCCTCAGACCGGAGGACTGGGACTCATTCCTGCTGATAAGTTGAGTAATTGCTCCAGGAACAATTTTAATGAAGTACTCACAGTGTTCATCTGAATTCTGTCTCAAGTAGCCATGTGAACTCGCCTGCACCTCTGATTATCTCTATGGCTAAAGAGAAGACATAGAGAACAATACCAATTTCTATCCAGTCTGTCAGTTTTCCTCTTTGTATTTTTTTTCCCTAGGGAATTTAAACTTAAAAAATCTTTTAATATCTCAGAAAAATAGTTTATATTTTTCTATAATTTTAATGCTTTGATTTTTCATTTCTTTTAGAATGAACTCTAATGGAGGCGCAATTAATTTTTTGGTGGGTATGAGATTAAAATATGAATTGGGATAGTTTTTAAGGGTAGTTGAGATTGACCCAACATCAGTTAGTAGAAAACATTCTGTCCCTGCAAACATCCCAGGAGGACTATTCCCTGGAGCCTCCTACCTTCATCACATTGCTATTTGTTAACTTAGCATGCAACCACAAGTTTTAATTTTACAGTAACTGTGATACACAGGTGCCCTTTTAACGTTCTGTTCTGGGCATGCCAGCTTTCTGGGTGTGGAATAGGGCAGGGGGTGGTCTCTGTCATTAGGTCAGGCTGTCTGCTTTGTGTCTGTCCTGAAATAAGCATAAGCTGTGATCCGTAGATGACGAGAGGTCAGTGTGGTAATGTCCTGTGTCCTGCAGTTCTACCCTGAATTGATAAATACATGATGTAGTTTTGCGTTCCCATATTTTGTAAGCCTCAGAGCATTTTCTTTTTCAAAAGATGGTTGGTCAACCTCTGAATTTTCTGAGATGTCTGCAATGATCTTTGTAAGAATTGTGCAGCTGATGATAGACCTTCTGGATCTTTTCCTGTACAACTTTCACTCCTAGATTGATTAGAAGGGTTTACTCTACTGTCTCCTCAAATTTGCCCCAGTTCTATGGGGGAAGTCCCACCTTACTGATATAAGCAAGTAAGTTGTATTCTGTTAAAATTTTAGACTGTGGAGGCTCTCCCCTATGATATACAGTTAGAATGTGTGAAATAGGAGAGTCTAGCATCAGGTAATACAAGGAGTTTGATATGTCATGTAACTTTTATTCTCATTGTGGAATTAAATGATAGGTTATTTACAGCCAAATGAGAATTTTAAAAAATCTCTCTCTCTCTCTCTCTCTCCCTATATATATATAATATATATGTGTGTGTGTGTGTGTGTGTGTGTGTGTGTGTGTGTGTGTGTATTTGTGTAAGCATCATAAAACTTCCAAGCAAAGCTGTCTAATAAAAGATGGATTGGCAAATTTTATTATATTTTCTACTGCTCTGAAATTTTAGAATTTAAACTCTGGCACATCCAGGAGAAAGAGAGCAAAAAAAGAACATTGGTGAGAGCAACAGACCATCAAGCTGGCCTTCAGGTGGCTCACCCAACCAGCCTCATGAGGGAGGCCTCTGCTTCATCAACGCTGTCACAAGAGAGGACAGAGGAAGTCCTGAGTCTGATGAGGACAGAGAGAGACAAAGGGATGGCACAGGGAAGAAAAAAACAAAAGGAGCCTTTTCAAAGTTGCTTATTCTGTGAAAAGCACCAGGGTAAGAGGCCTGATGCTCTTGGAAACTGGGAGTGGGAGAGGATGAGGGCAGACTAGCACTCTGTGTTCAGGTCTCTGCAATGTGGACCAGTGTTGAGTTTCTCCCAATAAACATTCCAATATCTCACTGGCCCTATTAGCCTCCCGTCCTTCTGTGGGGAAACCCAAGTAAGGAGGGGGTTACACATGGGACACTATCCTACCTGTCTCCCCTGGGAAAACAGTCTTCTGTTGTGGGAACCAAAATCTCTTCATAAGACAAACAATGAATGATTCCTCATTCATCAGACCACTTTAATATACAGAAAAAAGAAAAGAATAACACTTACAAATTAATCAGATATGAGAACATGGCTTCAATCTTCAATGTAACTCTAAGAAAATAGAAATCTGATATAAAGCCTGGATGGATGGTACTCTTCAAAAATTCTCTCCATACTCAGTCGGCCCAACCACAATGATTTAGGAAAGGCTTCTTATTCTTATGATGGTTCTTGGGAACTTTTTGAGGCTCTATCTGATATGAGAGCAAACCTTCCTACAGACTCTGGTGAAATCTTCACTTTAATTTAACATTCAAAATGGTGTTGTCTATCAATAGTTTTCCTTGTTCATGTTGTTAATATTTTTATTCCCATTCACTTCTTGAGATAACCCTGAACAGGATACAAACTTAAGTTTCTTCATTATCCATGGCTCAAGCAATAAGGCATTTCTACTCATTCTTATACTTTATCACTGAATGAAGTTTGCTTGAGAAAAGCTGGAAGACTTGAGCCTTTGACTGTTTAAGAACTAATGCATGAAAGGAAATAAATGTGCTTTTTTAATTCAGGTTAAGTGAACAATGAAGGTAGATTTGACTAGAAAACATGGAAGATTTTATTATACTGAATTGAAAAGGGAAATTCTGATTTTCTGTTCTTTTCAAGAAGGTGATTAAATTTTCTTAACATTAAACATTGCAATAAACAATGTAACCGAAAAGTTGTATTACTTAGGCTCTTTTGTTTGAAAATAACAAATACTAAAACCAACTTAAGCAAAAAAGGAAACTTATTAACATAGAGAATTAAAGGAAGGAGTTATCAACAAAATAACAGATGGGCAGCAGTACAGTAGAGTAATATGAAAAACAGCAATTGGGTAGTGACATAATGAAGATGTGGAAAGCTCTCATTAAGCAGATGGCGAATAAATAACTAAATAAATGAAGACGTGATCATTGGCCAAAGTATGAGTCAGAAATCTCTCAACATCTTGCCAATATTTCTATCTGAATACGTGCTTCCTTTTGTCCCAGCGAATGATACTTCCTTCTTTATGTTGGGCAACTTGGCAACATGGCAAGTCATAGAGCGTGTTCATGTTTTCCAACTTATAGTTTATACCACTGAAGAAAGACTATCATAGTATTTTCTCTGCTGTCGATAAAAAATTTTAGGGAAGGGATGGATTAGCTCTACATGGATGGGATATTTATCTCAAGACAACTGTGTGAATGGGGTAGTCTAATTTGAGTCAGGTACACATTATAAGAACAATAATTGTGTTCAGTTAGTTAAAAACATGTCAGCGCCCACAGTGGCCATGGGGCTCCTGGATGGAGTGGAAACAGGAAGGCAGTTCCTACATTAAAGGGATTGGGGTTTCTTGAAGATCTTCTTAAAAGATACTCATTACAGCTGATTATAAGAGTTACTCAACAATCAATATTATTGTACAAGGAACTACAATTGTACACAAGTTGTCCTCACATCTCAGCTGCGACCGTACTTTGGTTCTGCCACTTTTAACGGTAACATCGATTCTATAAGCCCATCTCATGGTTCCTATGGGTGTGTTGTAATGGTCAGATAAAGACTGGATATTAAATAATAAATGTTTCTCCCTGTTTTGGAGACATGAATAACCACGGACTATAATGGAGTTTCCAAAGTTTCCTAGATAAACTAGATTTCAGCAAGAACGTCAAACTTTTTCTTGTAACTAATTAGAATGTGGGCAAGACTGGCCAGAGAATCCTGCCCATGGTTTTAGAGATTTATACTAGAGGGGCCTGTTTTGCCTCAGCCTCCCCAAGACTGTGGATCTTAGGCTCTTCTCTTTAGAATGTTCCCACATTTTCTCTATTGCTGAAAGAACACAGGATAAGAGCCCTCCCTCACTGTGAGAGTAGTCTACAGAGGCTTATGTTTTAGTTCCTTACTAGTTGAATTAGGACTTAAGAATATTAATGTATAGTTTGTTACAGTATGAAAAACAGCAAATTATTATTAATCGGCTAATTAGTTAATTTATCATTACAATGAATAATACCATTCATTGTAATAATGCTGAGACGGCCCATCTTACAAAGGTTTTATTAAAACTAAATTATTTTCTTAAATGGATCGAAGCTGCTGAGTGAAACTTCGAAGCTTATAAAGTCACACGCAATGCTGGTGAATCAGTTTCATTCTAATTAATCTGAAATTCAAAATTAGGTTGAGTCAACCTGTAAGTGTCTTCAAGTATTTGATTCACATTCTTATTTTAATTCATAATTTCATTCTTCTGTTGCTGCATAGTAAGACTGTTAGCATAAGTTTTTTTGTTGTTAATTTTTTTTCTGTTCTAGTGAGAAAGGTTCCAGATGGCTTTTTTCATCATTGTTAGCTCAGAAAGGAACCAACAGTTTGGTACTTATATTTTTTTTCCTCCATGAATGATTGGAGCTGTATGTGGATGTTATATTAGCTACAGTAATGAAAGACTTTAGGTATTTCAGATGATTGGGAAATGGAATTTATTTAATTAGACTTTGGTGTTGTCAAGATTGAAAAGTAATGTTACCTGGAACCTGGAGTTGGGCTTTAGTTCCACACGATTTAAGCAAGGGTTTCTCAACCTCAACCCTATTGGCAGTTTGGGCCAGATAATTCTTTGTTTTGGGGGGCTATAGTGTGCATTGCTTGGTTTCTACACACTAGATGTCAGTGGCAACCCTTTGCCTTAGCTATGACACGAAAAAGTTTGACATTAACAAATACCTCCTGGGGGAGAGAAAATTATACCAAACAGTGAAAAATCACCAATTTCACATCAACATGGCATTACCCTCTTTTGGCTGCTATAACAAATGATCACAAACTGGAAAGCTTAAGACAACAAAAATGTATTCTCATACAATCCTAGCAGCCAGATTTCCAAAATGAGACTTGTGGGACCGGCATCTAGATGTTGGCACGGCTGTGTTCTCCCCGGAAGCTCCAGGGGAAAATTCATTTCTTGCCATTTCCATCATGTGAGGCTGCGTTTTGTTGGCTCATGGCCCCTTCTTTCATTGTTAAACGCAGCTGCGTAACATCTCCCTGACTGCTGCCCTCAGCTCCGGTCTCGTGGTCTCCTCCTCTATGTGTATGTATCCAATCTCCCTCTGCCTCCTTTTTATAAAAACAGTTGTGATTACATTTAGGAACTGCCTGAGAATAATGTCTTCATATCAATTTTCTTAACTTAATCACACGTGTAAAGACCCCTTTCTCATATAAGAATCACAAAGTCCAGAATTGAGACTTAGAGTATTTTTTTCAGGGGGTGGGTGGTGGCACTATTTAGCTTACCACTAATAGGAAAGTAGTACTGAAAAAAAGAGTTAATTTTTCAGACATCAAAGTAAAATTGGTAATCTGATTAGCATAAGATATTAACAAAAAGGCCAGAATCTTGAATGAAAATCCCACATAGTTATAGCTTTGCTGTATAAATCAATAGCCACTCCCCTTCTAATTTCTAGAGACATTATTAAAGCAGCCAATCGATATAAATTGCTATAATCAATTCTGTCTTTTTCCTTTCTGTTTATTTTATTTTTGAAGTTGATCTATTGTTATAATTTACTTCTATTTCAACACCTGCAAGGACAACCACAGCAACAGAAAAATTGTTGTCAAATTTGTTATCAGATAACTGGTGTGTGGCTAAACGCTAAGGAAATAGCGTTTTGTATTTTCAAACATTCACTCTGTTTAACCATCCTTGTGGGTACTTGAGTTGTTCACAATAGATTATAGAAAATCAAGAATTAGAGCATCAGACACTCAGAAACAAAAGTTTGGAAACGGATTTCAGTAGACTGGGTGGCTTAACAACAAACCATTTCTGGAGGCTGCAAGTTCAAGACCAGCGTGCTAGTATGGTCTGATTCTTGGTAGGTGACTGACTGCCTTCTTGATGTATCCCCACTGGGAAAGGGAGAGAGGTCTGGTCTCTTCATTTCCTTAATGGGGACTGACCCCATAAGAGGGGGAAGGTCTCTACCCTAATGACTGTGTCTAAACTTAATTACCTCCCGAATGTCCCACCTCTATATACCATCACACTGGTGATTAGGCTAAAATCCAACACAGGAATTTGGCAGGGGGGAATCAAAATTAGTTCCTAGCAAGTGGCAAGAAATTACTCCCTAAAAATATTTGATTGCAGATTACCATAGATCACTTACGATATGCCGTGCACGCCAACAATATTTGAGATCCATTCTCTAATCTTTCAATGTTAGCATCCAATTTATGTAATTTCTTGGTACACTGAGTACACAAGGGTACACTGAGTTTTTTTCAATTCTTGAGAGAGGTTGATGAATCACAAAAAAATGACAGGATTAACACCAACTACATTCCTAAAGTTATAAGAATTATAATATTAAAATTTATCCATCACAGGGGAGAGTATGTTTAATAATTTTCAAGTTAAAAAATTGAAATGGTACACTTAAGTTCATCACAAAAATGTAATACTACTCTAATGATAAAAACTTAAAATGTATTTTGAGTACACTACTTAAAAATCATAAAAAGTGATCTCTCTACCATAAGAGGGCTTTGATTTAGTTAGTTCTTAGGTGGTTTTCCTAATGTTAGTAGCTTTGTCATGAAGAGTAATTACAGAATATAACTGAGTGGGTAATTATTATATTAATTATGATTTCCAAATGAACCTATTAATTGAACAAGGGGTAAATGTCTAGTTCTTACCAATTATCTTAAAGTAGGTAATAACAATGGAGCTCTTCATAATACTTTATAAATACCCAGCCAACCCTTGTCAATTAATTTAATTAGCTTAATGGGTTTTAGATGACCTTCATAAAATATTTGGTAGATTTATGTAGTCACGTTGTAAATAAGAAGCTTAATCAAGTTGTAATATAAAGAAAATTATTTTTCTTTTATAGAATATTACTTGACTGAAAAAGGTAAATAGACATTATACAATGCGCAGAGAAACAGTGAAGACTCTTATTTGTTTAGGGCATATATTCTGCTGTTTTGATTCATTTTTGGATGAAGCCTACAAATCAATGTATATGTAAGTAAACAATGTAATTTTTAATTTAGGTGATTCTGAAGTGTTCTAGTTACCTAGCAAAAGTGACATGCATGCACTCATATTTATATTTATATATTCATATATATGCATGTACATAATGTATATATGTAATGTTAATGTATACATAATATACAATCTTTAAAATTTAAATAAGTTCACTGTTGATTTATATATTTTTTCATGAATGAATTCTTGTAACACATAAATATAGGAAGCCTAGAAACTGCCAATACAGTATTTTTCTAACATATTTCATCTCTGAAACACAAACTATGTTCAGTCATTAAGAATGAAGATATTCCTCAAGGATAGAGAAGTATAATAAATTTAGATTTAGTTATTTTAGGACTAACAATATGGTAAGTAATTTAGTGTGGTATTCATACATGAAGGATGAAAAATATATGGTAGAGTTATTGCAATTACATCAATGATGTCATTTTATGACAAAGAATAACCCAAGACCTTGCACTTGAATAAGAGTACTTAAGAATCTGTGCATAGGACAAAAAATGGCTAGGGTTTTGCATTAGTTCATGCAGTACTGTGTAGTTCAATTCAACCTTTTTGTTGACAATAACTAAAAGTTTAGTTTTGAAAAAATAAACAAGGCATCTTATTGGTGGTATAAGATATAGCAGAAATACCAGAAAACATTCTAGTACTCAAACCTGATTCTGTTAAGAGGGCAGGCATATTCTGATCTAAGAAGAAAGAGCCAAAAAAGTAAGCTGTATTTTTGATGTACTCCTTAGGCCATGAGGACTCATGTCCAAGATGAGGGTACAGCAAAGGAAGAAACTGTGATATGCCATCAAGTTAAGTATTTAACTCAAAAGACTATACACTCAGGTAAAGATGAACCAGAAATTAAATAGCTTCAAAGTGCAGACCTATTGCCCTGTATTGGATCACCCAAGTAATTGGTCATCTTCAATTATTAAAACTGAAATAATGTAGTTCTAGACTAATAGAAAGTGAACATAACTTTGGAGGAAGACATGTTCTTTACTTTCACAAGGAAAATATATATCATTCTATCATCAGGTAAAGAAGGGTTGATAGGAAATTACAATAAATTGTTTCTCAAACATTTCCAATGTCTGGAAGTCTGAAGGGGATAGGCAGATAAAGTCATGTAGAGACATGTGTGAACTTGATTTATATTTTGGGTATCTGTGAGTCAAGGTAGTCCTTGCATAAGGAATTCTGCCATTGGCTAGCTCAAGCAGACAGATGATTGTTAATGACACAGATTCTGTAAAAATAAAAATTAGACTAATTGTTGGCTAGAACATCCAGCTAAAATGACTGCCTGAAGGTCAGGCAACTGAGTTGACCCTTGGGTTCTGGTCTTTTCAGGGACCACCTGGTTAAGGGATGATGTCCCCTAGCACTAGCACTGTGGCATCAGAAAGGCTTGGGTATATGGGAGGTTACTTCCTGCACATGGCAATTGCCAGAATGTCAGGTTTTCGTCCATCCTCTATCAAAGATTTAATGGTTATGTTGAACTTGGGAGATGCTGCTTCCAGAGCCAAGGCAGAATGAACATCTGTGTATGGAAGGTCACAAGTTCAGGGCCGGTGAGAACTTCTTTTTCCATTAGAGCCGAGTTTGTGGCAAACCATGTTGCTCTAATGGCGTGTAGCAATTGGGGCAAGGGGCACAGTTTCTTGCAGCACAAGCCTATGGACAGCAAGTAACCATCATGATGATATAGACGCTCCAAAAAACAGGAGAGGAGTTTGCTAAAGCTTTTGCTATTAATAATGTTTGGAGAATACTAACAGCAATGCCTATGGTATTGCAATTTGGACAGATTCTAGAAACTTCTTGAAGGGATGTACTGAGTTAAGGAAAATTTTTAAAAGAAGAATCTATGTTGCATCCAGAGACCCAGACAACCCTAAAAGATACTAAATTATTTAATATTGTGGGTGTTGAGAAGATCAGTAGTTATTTCCTGACAGTTATCTAGCATGAAGCAGCTCTTAGTTTGCTAAATAATTTTCAGGAGTTGAACTGAGGTGGCAAGCCCTTGAACTATGTGGGCAATGGCCCTGCCCCCTATTCTATCATTTCCTTTGTATTTGTATGTCCCAGATGCTTGTGTCAAATGAGTCTCTTTGGATGAGGATATTGTCACTGTTGGAGAAAGTTGGAGGCAGTTAAGATCTTGTGCTGCTTTCAAGTCAGTTAAGAGAGTCCATGAGCAAGCTGGGTAAAATTATATTGTGCCCTATGGAGGCATAAGCAAATTACAGCCATGAGGCTGTTGAAATAGACACCCAACAGAATATATTAGTCAGTTCTATAATAGGAAAATATCTACTTTTTTCTGATGGGATAGAGTTAATAATTTCAATAATATTGGGTATGGGACATGGATAAAGAGAGCCACAATATTGGCGTTGCAGTAACTTATTATGAGAACCCATTCATTCTTTTCAAAATTGTGTGAAATTGTGTTGTTAAGTGGAAAAGCAGTGGGAAATAATCACCTCTTCTCTAGTTTTTATATAATGGATTTCAATATTTGAAGGTCCTGTTTTAGTTTACATTGGCCATTTTAATTAATTTAAGTGGGAGGTGGGGGGTATCCATGTGGTCCCATTTTGTCAAGTCAATTTGTAAGTGCCAAAGGTTGAATTAATTTAGTTTTAATTTATTACACATTGTGTCAGAGCATCCATGCCCACCATGGGGTATTTTAGGGTAGTAAGTGCTATGACCATGGGTGATTCCACCAATCCAATAGTTTCTGTGGTGAAGGTAAAGCATACCCATGTGTCCTGTAAATTAGATTTAAGAACTGCTCTAACGTAATAGGGAAAAACATTGTTCAAATCTAGTGGGATACCAAGATGCAACTATAAATTCATTCAGTATGAGGGCATGAATGTTTACCTATGGAATTATATCAGCAGATATTAAAATTAATTTCAAACCTTTGTTGTAGAGGTACAAATTACAATCAGCTCTCTTTTTACCTTTTTGTTGTATGAATTCTTTCAGTAAATTATGGATTTCCAGTTGGGTCAAATTTGGGACCTCTGTTAGAGTGATTATGTTGATCCCACCACCTCTAGTCTCCAGTCTGTAGTCTTCTTTCCCTCCCTCCCTTAACTGCTCCCTTTTTCTCCCCATGTGTGACTACCCAATGGACCTACATACCACATAGGGTATAAGTCTTTCCCTTGAGCCCAGCATCAATCATGGGTTACAGTGGAAATGAGACACCTGATTCATTCTAAGACATAGATAGGTCTGGACTAAGTAAGACATAAGACACAGGGCAACCTTTAAGGAGTCTCCAATCTGGTGCCCTGTCCCTAAATGCTAATTATCAACACTTCTGACTTAGGTCATTTAAATTTATAACAGAGGCTTGGTAGAAGTCAGCCAAAATGCACAAAGCAAGACAGTTCAAAACACATGCTACCTAGCAAGCTGTAGCTCGCAATGCATGCCAGCCCCCAACAGCAGAGCCGGTGAGCAAGCCAAAGCAAGACAGGAAGGACCGGGTGGTACTCGTCATCTACATATCCTGCTCACAGCATCAACTGTTTATAGCATCCTGAAGAAACAGCGTGGACCCCTTCCATTCCAAAAGTTTTTTCATATGTTAGGACCTAAGATGTCACAAACACATACCAAGGAGGCACTGAAGGGTTTTTTATAAAAAGGTTTCATGAGAGTAACAGGGCAGGGCTCTCAAGTTAGTCTGAAAATGGCTTGATAAAAAAACAAAAGTAGACTGGCTTGTAATAGGATGGGGCCAGTGTGAAGGTGTCCCATGCACATGGACATGGCCTTTCATAGTTTATACTCTCACCAGCGCCAGAGCGGGCACCTGGACCTGCGTCTCAGCTTTCACAGAGGTGAGGCAGAAGGGAAAGAGGGAGAGGTGAGGAGTAAAAGCTGTCAGCCGTCAAGAGTAAAAAACGGAGTTGACATTTTTATTACAGAAGGTCTATGTCAGGTCTTAAGGAAACAAAACAAAACAAAAACAAGCCCTGTAAGTGAGGGGTCTCTGGGGAGCGAGCTGCCCGACAGGTCCAATAGTGACCATTGCCCGGGAATTGGGTTTGGGTAGCTCCAAACCTGCTTCTTCAAGTTAATTCTAGGCTGTTGATTTTTTTTTCAACTACTGTGTTAGAGATGCTGGAGAGGAGGAGTTGGAGAATTCGGGTGGGCAGAAGGAAACTAAGTACCACACACTTAGTTGTTCAACTGTTTTTCTTGACTCAACACTCCTTGGATGGTTGTAGACGTTGGTTAGTTTCTAGAGTTCTGAAAATGTTGATTTTTGATATTTTTGTCACTGTTAACATTGATTTTGTGGAGGAGTCAATTTTTAGAGTTTATTCTACAATTTTACATGTGTTTCTTAACCTAGACACATAGAAGCATGAATTTTGTATCACTCCTCTGAATTTTGAACCATCTGGAGGTCAGGTTTAAAGTAAATTTGTGAAACCAAGCATGTTTAAAGACTTTGATGACCGTAATATATATTATCAGATTCTTCATAAGATATTTGCTTTTTAATGCTGAGGTATTATAATTAAAAAATAGATTATTAATGATAATCCAGAAATAATTCTTACTTTTCCCCATTGGATATCCATTTAATTTAGCAAGACTAAATTTTTCCCACTTTTCAAGATAATTTATGCCTGAAGATTTGCTAAAAAAACAAAGTAATACATAAAAACGTACACAATTTTATTTTTTCATATATATCAGAATTTCTATAGGGTAGTAACTTTCCAGCAAAAACTCAGTCAACAGCTTTTTTAAAAAATGAAACTATAAGTATATGTGAAACAAACTTAGAATTGTTTTATCTTTCTTTTCCCAAGAAGAGATCTATATTAATTTCATAGTCATTTATTTTGTTTTTATAGTAGAAATAGAAATTCAATACAAATGAATAAAAATGCACAATTCGGTGTGTGCTAGTTGACATTTCTGAACTTGTTAAAAATTTCTGTTAATACATGGATAATAACATAAATCATTATTATAATTTTGATCTTCTTTTTTTAGCCTTAAGCTTGTATTCATAAGTAGAAAAGGCTATTGAGAAATAACATGCTTTTCTACACATATTAATCATTTTTATTTTTTGCCTGTTTTTTTTCAAAGAATCCTCTAATTGTGTATGTATGTCACAGTCAATACCTTCCTGACTCTTGATCCTGCATCTTTGTGGTGGTTTGCAGTGGCATTTACCCTCCCATGAAACCTGAGTTCTTAATGGTCAGCTCGAAGTTATGATGGAACTGGCATCTGCCTTCCCTGCCTGGCAGATTATTTCTGGAATGATGCAAATAAAGAGAACAGGAATTCTACCACCACCCTCTAGCAGAGATCCAAGTTCTCTTCCTTTCTATAGTCATTACCATGTACATAAAATGGTAATTCATGACATGGACATATGGGCTTGTTCATAAACTTAAATCTTTCTCTGGGCAAGGGCAATAATGATCTCTTAAAGAGTTAGTTTTGATAATGTGATTTGGAAACATTATCCCTGAGTAATTTTTCTAGAGTGCTGAAAAAATCGTTACAGGCATGATTGAGCAAGGTAACTACTATGGTCACTTGGGATCAGGGACTCCCTGTATTTCATAATGTCAGAGAAAACTCATTGCCAGTAGAGCAATATGAGTGACATCATGAAGCATTGGGTAGTGCTAGGTGTAGTCGATATTGAATTGGTGAAAACTGATGTTTGTTTACAAGCAAAACTACTATTTTTGTCTTATTTGCCACATTAAAAAAAATAAAGAAGAGTGTGGTCATTTATTTTCTCTGATTTTTAAACTAATTCTCAACATTAATAAATTATTTCATAATTAATATGCAATATTTTGGCTCATATTTGAGAAGACAAACCCTCAGTTGAGCATCTTACTTATTCAAATACTTTTCTTTATGGAATATAAGCTTCATTTCTTTAAACCTACCTGACCGATCACATAGGAAAACTCCATAAATAGTTCTTGTTGAATATGATTAGGATACATGGGGTAGAAGTTGAGCAATCTTAAAATCATAGCAAATATTTCTCAGCAGGAAAGTTAAAATTCATTAACCAAACTTTCTAGTCTTTAGATAATAAAACTATTTTCACGATGCAGAGCTTTTCCAAAACCTTGTTAATAAGGGTCAGAAATGGGCATTGAGTTTTGTCTAATAATAGCCTTTTATAAAAAAAAAAAGCAAGTTTACCTGTTCTAACACATAATATTAGAGCTTAATTGAATTCTTTTTAACTGTTTGTGAAAGAGTGAGCCCCTGCCTTGAGTTGAAAGATAGAAAATCAGCTTGAACTGAAAAAGAAACAAAAACAAAAACAAAAGCAGAACAAAATAGAATAAAAAACAGCCCCAGTGTTAATGAGGCTGGGGGACAGTCAAAATTAAAACCAGGGGAAAAGTGACTAAGAAACATTGTTTCTCTCTTGCCCTGCTACAGTCATAACATGCCTTAATGACCTCTCTTTGAGTGTAGTTCTCTCCAACCAATGACACACTGACCTGCTTTCTGTTCTCATCTAGTGGGTGTGCCCAATTGCTAACTCGTAACCTCACTCAATCCTTAATTAAATGTTCACTTCTAGTCTTGTCTCAAACACCAAAGCAGGACACCCCTTCGTTTTCATTAGATTCTCTTCAGGATCCTTATGTGGGACCCCAAACCTTTCGACAAGACACTTCCCTCCCCCATTTTGAGCAGCCATTTTTCGCCATTCCTCTGGGATAGGTTCCCTTGGTGCATTGTGTCAATAAATCTCTTTTACCTGGTGATCTTTGGCTAATTAGATTGTTATACTTCATTATTTACAATGTCTGATTCATTGCATTAGATGACGGAGACGACTGGTGTTTGTTCATTATTAATACCAGGCAATGTGAACCGAATGGGGTAGTTATGCTTTCAGTGGTGCTTCACAGCCTAGGAATGCAAATGATTACAAATACTCTGTTTTTATTAAAGCTGCAATGAACAAATATTGACATTGGTTGCTTACTAAAATTTTCTTATATGCTGCTGTTTTTTTTATTGCTGTCTGTTACTGATTTCAACTAATTTTGTTTTTGCAAAATCTACACATGCTATTAGAAGAGATGTCCATTTTTACCACATCAGTCCTTTTATACTTATAAATGATTGGTTAGTCCAACATTTTCAATAGAAATTAAATTTGTGATAAAATTACATTAAAGTATAACTTGAAACATGAAAAGTACAAAGATAAACCATTATTATTACTTAGTAGATTATTCCATTAGAAAACAAAAATGCATTATGTGTGCATGTAGGATGCAGTTGAGAAATAAAATTCTCCATGTTAGCTTCATGGTTTTGTCATCAATAAAAGTGCTTTGATGTCTTTGAAACTGGTTTTACTCATTTGTTGTGTAAAAGATAATGAATTAATTATATTTGTTAATCTCAAAAATTCAAACTGCAATTCCACACCTGACCATGCCTATCCATCCCTACCTCTATCTCTATGCATATGTGTATCTATAGCTAAATCTTTATCCTTGTTGTGAAGTGAATTTATACAAGTAGACTCACTGATTATAACATAAAATTGCAAGACTACCATATGTGCCTAAATTAAAAATAAATATGCAAAATTTGATTACCATTCATTTAATCAGTGTTGCGATCTAGATTGCTTGATTTATGATACTTGAAAATTCACTTAATTGCTAAATGACATTGGGTGAATTATTACTTAATCATTTTGTGCTTTGTTTTCCTCACCTGAAGATAGGAATAATAATAGCTTATTTATATGATTATTGTGAAGAGCACATTTTTTCAAGTAAAAAAATTACCTATAGGATTGTATAATATACTTTATGTTCTCAATACATGTTTTCATAATTAGTAACTGAAATCCTGAGGCTGTGTGTGTGTGTGTGTGTGTGTGTGGTGTAAACTAATTTATGTAACTCAGGGTTCATTAAAAAAGCTTTCCTAAGATGCTTACAAATAAAAAGCTCATGTTATTTTATTGCAAAATCTAGAGGACCCAACATAAAATTATTTCGTTTTCTTAGAGTTGACTTGAACTCTTCAGCTTTCAGCAGAAAGAATATGTTCTGCAATGTTTTGAAAACCAGGATAATAAAGATCCTTCCACGTATATGAGATAACATAAATAATTATTAATTTCTTCTCTCATGGATTCTAAAATTAGTTTCTGAGCAGCCATTAGGGAACTTCACTATTCTGATAAAGTAAAAACAATTTTGATTCATTGGCAAGTGATTTCATAAAGAAACTTTAACATTTCCAGGATCATTAAAATAGGATTTTAAATGACTGTATACTCAGGCTATTATTGTTCTCTTACTCTCCAGAACGCCATAAAATGAACTAGTGAAGTAGACTGGAAACTGGTGTAAGTATGAGGGCAGGTAGTGAAGAATGGAGATAAGTAATTATGTTGAACATTTCTTGTTGAAACCAGTCCTCTTAAACTTTTCTTTTATTTGTGTGTGCTCTTTTCAAGCACCTGTATTTTGCTTTAACTTTCTCAGTGAGAGAATATATTTTTTTCATTAGGATTATGAATTAACATCTTCATAATTAGCACAATCCATCATCCTCATTTTCCCTGTCAGTGTACATCACCTGTTGTGTACCCCCAAACCGATTAAGTAACAAATCTCATCCAGTTAGTTTTCTTACTTTATTTTAGTTAGCTGAAACATTGTCTTTGGTCTAATTAAGATCACTTTGTTTTAAGAGTCTGCAAAATGGAATACAAGTCATTTACAAGTAACTGTAGCTGAAATCACCAAGGTAATGCACACTTTAACTGTGTCATATTAGAAAATCATAGAGTAAAGAAGATCCTTAATAAGTTTTCAAGAAATAGATAGTTATTCCATACTAATGCTTCTAAAAAACACTGGAAACATGTTTTACCATTACCACCAATTTTTATACCTAAGACTTAGTTTTTAACTCAAGCATGGAAAAGGTGGAAAGAACTTCCAGATTTTAGGTTTCGAGTAGAACCATCTTGGATGTTGCAACACCTTATTTGATAACATTCAAGACGGTTCTACTTCCTGCAACACCTTATTTGATAACATTCAAGACGGTTCTACTTCCTGCAACACCTTATTTGGTAACATTCAAGATGGTTCTACTTCCTTGATGCATAAATTATCAGGCAATAAAACTGGGAACTGACATCCAGTCACTGTAAGGAAATCTTTTCTGTTGCTTACCACAGAGATGGCAAGCTCTTCTCCTGAACCCTAAGATCTGAGGGAAGTTCTAGGGAACATACCAGTGGACCCATTCTTTTTCCTCCAGGCAGTACTAGAAACCAAAGAAATTATTCTATGCTCTCTAGATTTTAAAAATCAATCAGAATTCACGGCAAGAATTACCAAATAATGACCATAATAATGTGATAAGGGAAACCACGGCCTTTACAGGAAGAGGCAATGCCCAGTCTCATTGATTTTTGTCACCAATTTAGTATGCATTGAATGGTGTCTCTTTAATTGCTATGATATTGGATGCCCAGAGCAAGGCTAATGCAGAAAACTTGCTTCAGGAAAAGTGTATTTATGAAGCTATAACTAATTGGATTTGTAGGACAAAAAGCAACAGAGCTCTTATGTGTGCTTGAATAAAATTCTGGAAAAGCATGATAAAGAGAATATTATAAAACTTAAGAATGGTTGAAAGTAAGTAGACTATATTGCTTGTTTTTTATGTGAATTATTTTTCTTAAAGGTAATATTATCTTAACCTGTGTTAACATAGTTTCTCAGGTAGTCCCTGCAACCTCACCATAGGAATTTCGATGTATACTGTATTTTCTGCCTGCATGAATTGATAACGTAAAAATTTCACTTCTATAAAAATAATTATGAATATGTAAGTTTTAATCAGTATTCATAAAAGATTGCTCCTTTATATTTTGTGGGCTAGAGAAGATTTTAAGCTCAACCTCTAATGTGGCCATAATAACCTTCAAACCAATTGTGTGTGTGTGTGTGTGTGTGTGTGTGTGTGTGTGTGTGATTGGCTGGAGGTGGGGTTTTCTGCTAGTAATTTTCCTGTAATGGATTTTATTTTTATCCCTTCCTCCCTCAGAGAAATAATGACATCTTTTTAAGTTGATCAAGGATTTTTTTTACTGAAAGATTTTTGTGGGAAAAATGAAGCCAATGGGAGTTCAGTCTCACTTGGAGGCTTATTCCGATTCCAATTGAGGCTTAAGAGTAAGAAAAAAATAATGTGTCAGAAGGAGACTAGATTTGCTACAAATCTCAGGTTCATTCTGACAACATAAAAATCTCTTTTCTGTACAGCGTGTTTTGAATAAAAGGAGATTAAAACTCTTATATGGCATTTTGGCAGGCTATAGTATATGTAAAATTCATCTTATTTCAGAATAATAAAAGTAGTTATTATATTTATTCACCAACCATAGACTGAGAACTAGATTTCATAGCGCCAGTTGCATTCTAAGGTAGTGGTCCCTGGATTTGCAGGACTAGCATTACCTAGAAACTTGTTATAAATGCAAATTTTGGGCCCCTCTCCATCCCTATGACTGAGGGTGAGGCCTAATCACCTCTGTTTTAACAAGCTTTCCAGGTGATGTTGACCCATGCTGCAACTTCAGACCCACTTTTTGATGGAAAGAGACATAAATGACCTTAAGATATTTATAGAACATGTTTGTGTCTCTGTGTATGTGTGTGTAATGTTAGGTATTAACTGATTTTTTCTTTTTTTTGCTACTTAATGGTTTTCTATTGAGGCATCAAAGCAGGATGCTGTCATGTGCCTCAGAGTGAATTTGTCAGAATGGCACTAGAGAATAAAGGTGGTATAATTTTGGTCTTTCAACCCCAATATGGCTGTTTAATTTACGAGAAATTTATATAGATATAAATTTGGCTGGTTGCTTGATTCTCCTCTCCATCCTGTCTTCAATGTGAAATGACTCTTTCCAATCTAGAGCGAAGAGAGAGATGGAAGCTACACAGTACACTACCTACCTCATGGGCAAAGTCGTGAGGAAGTGACTCTAGAAATTACGATAGATAGCATTCGTCTGTCACAACTATAGAAAATATTTGCATGGAATATTAGAATTGGAATTGAAATGATAAGTATTCGAAATTTGAACAGGAAAATATTGAACTTGAAACTCATGCTGGATATTAGAATGTCATTGTCCATGGCTTGTACTGGTGAAGTTTCCTCAAAATGTTGTTTGTCCTCACAAACCAAATTGTTTTCTTATCTGTCACTGTGGGAAACTGCATGGCGCCTCCCAAAGACATCCAAGTCAGAATGCCTGGAACCTGTGAATGTTACTTTATATGGCAAAGAGGATTTTACAAGCGTTACTCAATTAAGGATCTTAAAGTGGAGAAGATTACCTTGGATGATCAGAAGGGCCTTACATATAATCATAAGTGTGCTTAGAAGAAAGAAGCTAAGGCAGATTTCATGCAGAAGAAAACAATGAGATAACTGAAGCAACATGCTACTTTTGACTGGAGATGCAAGAAGAGGCCACCAGCCAAGGAATGCAAGGAACACAGCTGTAGAAGCTGGAGAAAGCAAGGAAAAGATCCTTCCTTTTGGAGAGAACATGGCCCTGTGCACACACTGATTTGGGCCCCGCGTAACCAGTATCAGAACTTCGGCCTCCAGAACTGCAGGAGAGTAAAACTGTGTTGTTCTAAGCCACCAAATTTGCAGTAATTTCTTACAATAATACTAGGAATTGATTACAGGCGTCCAGTCAGGTCTCTCCCAGGTAAGCACATGCAACACTGAAATCCGGGCCTTGCAATTTTTGAATTTCTTTTCCTTCCATTTCACTTTTAAAATTTTAAAATGTTTCTATAATAAGCATTTTTTTTTTACTTTAAAATACATTAAAATATGATATTTAAAAGGAAGTTTTGTTTATCTATTGGTGAATACCAACTGAAGTCAGGATTTGAGGAAGGGCAGGGCTGGTTTACCGCTGATGCTCACGGCAGCTGAGAAGGCTGGGCTGGTGAAGTCTTCGGTGAAGCGGCATCTTCCTCCCCATGCTGAGTCCTGTGGTACTTCTTGGCCTGTCTCTCCCTTCGCAACAGGTTATCACTCTCCGTCTCCTCCTATCTGAAGGCTTCTCACAGAATGGTACTTCAAGGGAAGTTAAACTTCCTATATGATGCCTAGCAGAAGCACAGAATGGAAGGTACAAGGCAGGGAGGAGCTAGTCTTAGAACTCTTGTGATGTCCTACAGGGGATTCTGTTTGGCAAAGAAATCTGAGAACTGAGGGTTGGAAAAATAGACTCCACGTTTGGATGTGGAGTGGCAAGTTTACTTTGCAGTAGAGTATGTGAAATGGGAGATACTGTGTGGTCATTGTTAGAAAACACAATTTCCTACAAAGATGAAGCTTTGAGTGAAGAAGGACCTGACATTATTTTTCTAGGCCAATGAGAAGGGCAAGACAACTAATTAATACACTTGAACAAAAGCCTATGAGGTAGAATTGTTTGATTAGTCCTTATTTATAGCCCAAAGAAAACACTGCTACGATTATATTTTTCTTTTTGATGGTCCCCACTAAGAAAATTTGCACATAGTTAACTAGAATTCTAACATGTTCTGGTATGAGGAAATAATTATTCTAATTAACCCAAAATGATTGTGCTAAAACGTAAGATAATAAAATGCCATGTTGGCTAGTTAGATGCATGAATATACAGGGTCCAGCAGAAGTAAAACTCTAAAATGTCATATTGCATGAGATTGTGACATTACAGAATTACATGTTTATAATTTTGTAATAAATGATTTGATATTGATTAGCAGCTCATAAAAAAGTGGTGTTATTTGTGCCAGACCCAGTGTACATGCATATCTCTATATACAACAAACTTTTTTGGGTGCTAATTATTATCGGATGGAAGATAATATCATTCATTGCATTATTTCATAAAACAGTGTATCAGGAAAGATAGTTCAGATTTATTTAGTTATAGCCAGTCTTTAGCAAGAGATATTAAAGTGCATTTAAATCATATTGTCAATGAGTAGCCATGACCTGGACAAGGGTATCAGAAAAGGCTTCTAGAAGAAAGTGCATTTGAGAGCTTGAAGAATATGTAGAATTTCTAAAGAATGCCATGATGTTAAAGGATCCTTTATATAGAGAAAATACCAAGATGAAAATGTGAGTTTGTTTATCATTATGTGACAGATTGCTATCAAATGTGGGTAGAAAGGTCACAAATTCCTGAGGGAAAGAAAAAAAAAATTAACACATTTTCAAAGGAAAAAACAATACTTTTAAACTTAAGGGGAATTTCTTTTTT
>PVJL010006747.1:0-87407 GCA_004026885.1 Lyroderma lyra | reverse complement strand
GAGGTGTGATCAGAGAAAGGTGAGGGCCAGGTGGGGCTGGGACCACAACCCTATCTCGATTCAGGGCCCCAGCACCTCCCAAATCCTTTAGGTAGCTACCAGGAGTCCCACAGAGTCCTTCTACCCCACCAGATCTCCAGTTTCTAAATTCTGAACATCTCTCAAAATGTAGCTCTCCTCCCATCCCCACCACCACTGCCGGCCCACCGCCCTTACCTCCTGCCAAGACTGCATGCCAGCCTCCTTCTTGGCCTTCTCACGTCCAGCCTGGGGCCTGGTCAATGCTAGTCCCCATGAGGCCCCATCTCCCCAGGCCTGAGCAGCAAGGTAGGGTGCAGCCTCGGCATGCAGCCCTGTGGTCAGCTGTGGCCCGTGGCCCATGGACCAGTGGCAGGCTGGCCAGCCCCACACCCTGCAGACATCTGGGCTGCTTACCTGTGGATGGTCTGCCCTGCGGGCGTGTGTTCTACCTCCAGCCCCGCTTGCCGAAGGACGTCAATGACTGTGTTGTTCCCCAGAAAGTGACCTGGAACATAGAGACAAAGTGGACTTGGTCACATGCCAGGACACCAGCAACCGGGCACAGCCTCAGGCCCTACACCAAAGTGGTGGCCCCGGCCTCCCTGAATGGGACTGTGGTGTAGCAGGAAGATGTCCTGATGCCACCTGCCTGGGTCCGAACCCTGGCTCTGCTGCCCACGGGTTGTACCATTCTGTGTCTCAGTTTCTATATCTAAGTGAGGATGATTGTAGCAGCAACCTGCAGAGTGGATGTGAGGACTAGGGGAAGACCTCTGGCACATATGAAGGCTCAGCATTTCCGGTGACATCTCTGTGCTTCATGTCATGAAGCTGACCCCAGCTCTGGACTGTCCAGGTAGGGATAGCCTCGGGCACTCCAAGGGTGGGGGTGCATTTATGATGTACTTGCTCTGCGGCCAGCCCTGTGCTAGACACTGAGGATATAAGTACAGCTCATTTAGCCCACAGCCCCAGATGACAGCTGGAATCACTGTCCTTTGTTGGGATGCAGGCCTGAGGTCTGAGAACACAGTGAAGGCTCCCAGTTAGGAAGATCAGAAGGGAACTTCAAGAGGCCAAGTGACCATGGAGACAGTAACGGCTGGGAATCAGCACTCCAGTGAGCCCCTCCTGCTCTCTGAGCCTCAGTTCCCTGACCTGGGCAGTGTGGATGAAGTGGCAGTGGCCCCTGGAGCCCTTCTCCCCTGGGTGCCTGCTCGGTGGACTACTCCCGCGGGCAGCTCCGTCCTGCTCACCATTTATCCCAGAACCTGGAGAAATCCCGGCCCTGTTACTCTAATTGCCTGTGACAGGTGGTGACAGGTGGGAAGTTGGAAGGTCAGGATGCTGAAAGCCCCAGGAAGGTCTGAGAGCAGAGAGTGGACAGGCTGTGGGGGAACGGCGAGGCTCCTGCAGGGGGGGAAGCCAGGCTGGGGCTGCACAGTGGCTGGAGCAGAGGGTGAAGCCCTCTGCCCTCCGCCCTCCGCCCTCCGCCGGCCAGCCCTGCATGCACCAGCAAGTCCCCGGCCCAACAGTCTTTCTCTGACCGGCCTGCCCCAGTCCCTGAAACCCCCTTCTGGCTCACTGCATGAGATCGCTGGGCTGAGAACATGAGAGAGGTCCTCGTGCAGGCACCCCCATACTCCGAGGCCTTGGCCCAGCCCGTAACGCTCAGATGTCCTGCTTCTCTCTGTAGGGAGGGGGCTGCATGATATGTACAGGTTCCCCTCGCTGTCAGATTCCACTGGGGAAGGCTTTGTTTGGTTCAGAGGCCCTTATGCAAATGTGTTCTTCCTCCCTTTTCCCCTTCCCCCACCTGTCCATTTCATTCATCTGACAAACACAGAGTAAGTGTGAACTAGTGCTGGTCAGGGCCGGAGAGCTAGGGGCCTGCCCCAGGCGCTGTCGCGCAAGTCGGGCTCTTTAGACCCAAGCACGGATACTGTGCTGTAAGAAACACACAGGAGGCGCCTAATCCACCTTGGGATCAGGGCAGACTTCCTGCAGGAGGCATCCCTCACGAAGGATGGGGTACGAGTTTGCTATCCCAGACTCGATGGGACACGAGGTGAGGATGGGAGTGGGGTGGCACCGAAGGCAGCACGTTCCAGGTAAGGGAAATGGCATGCGACTAGACTGGGAGGTGAGTGAGGCACTTCCGGGAAGCCGGCTGCAGAAGACATGGAAAACGCAGGCGTGATGGCCCTCGCAGGCTCCAGCCCTGACCCAGAGCTGTTCAGGACAGAAGACCCACACACAGACGTCTCTAATGTGTGATCCTGAGCAAATGGCTTCTGTGCCCCCAGCCTCAGTTTTCCTGTGTGTCACGGGTGTGCCTCCCTCTGCCCACAACATGGGCAGCTGTAAAGCCCTAATGAGGCAGGAGGAGAATGTGTTCTTTGGAAAAACCCAGCATGCACCCCCAACTGATGGGCTAAGCTGGTCCCTGGCTGGGGCCACGGAATCATCCACTCGGGCTTGCCTCTGGGCATGACTGGGCTGGAAGGGGCCTGGGCGTGGTGGCCTCAGGGCACGGGCTTGCCTGCAGCCCTTGGAATCCACGCCTGGCGGCACAGCCAGTTCCTTCCCTGCCTCCACGGAGACCCATTTAAGGACGAGGGCTTCTAGGCCCAGCAGGGCCCGCCCAGAGGGTTTCAGGAGCTGCCAGGGGAATGGCTCGCCTCAGGCTGCACAGGGGCAGCAGTAAATATTTACTGAAGACTTTGGGCTGCTCCAAAAGGAGCTTCCTGGAGCTGGCGGAGGGGCATTTGGGGGGCCAGGCCTTTACAGGATGCCGGCCCGTTCGGATCGCTTCCCGGCAATGTTTCCAGTGTCTGTTCAGCACCCCATTTATTCCCTCCACCTAGCTGTTCCAGGCCCCTGTTTTGTAGCTTAAGACCCTAAACAGAACATTGTAGATACTTTGAGAAGTTGGAAGCAATCAGGAAAGCTTTTTTTCCCACTGACATCTCCTCCTTCTCTAAGCCCACCTACCTTCACCTCCTTCCCTCCAGGTGGGGGAGAACAGTGTCCCTCCAGGTCCTCCCCGGCATGAGGCGGCTACCTGCACAACCATAGGAGGTGCCCTTCCCATGCTGGCCGTGCCCCAAGACTGGATAGTACAAGCCATTCTTGTGTTCCCATCACCCCCAACTCCATCTCCCCCTTTGGGGCTTGGTTTCACAGGGCCCCAAACCTCATTCTGCCCTGGTTCATCCTTCCTTCACTGCTCCCTGTCCATCCTCTTGGTGGGGTCCTCTTTCTTCAACTCCCAAAATGTGGGGACCCCTGGGACCCCTGGCCGCAGCCTCTATTCTCACTCTACTCAGTCTGTGGGCAAATCATCTACTCATATGGTTTCAATTACCATGCAATGCTGACCGCTTCGGAAATGCAGCCCTAGCCCAGGCCCATTTGTCCAACTGCCTATTGGACGGCTCCCCCTAACATCCCCAGAGCCCGCAAAATCCAACCCAGCCTCCCCTCCTGGGAGGCATCTCAACGGAGCTCTGCTCTCCAAGTCAGATGGGCCCTGTCTTCTCCCTCCTCATCCTCACCCAGTAGGTCACCACAGTCCCCCTGAGTTTGCTTCCCAATCATGCTTGGCTCTGACCCAGGCCACCATCACCTTCTGCTGGAGTCACTGCAGACACTGTCCTCTCTAGTTTACCCTTCTCACTGGAGCAAGAATGATCCTCCATACCCAAGAGCTGCCTCTGTCAGGGCATGCTCCCCACAAGCTGCTTGAGGGGAGACCATGAGCTTTTCAAGGGCAAGAGTCATGCCTGATTCATCTTAGACGCAGGGCTAAGCCCAGCTCTGGCCCACGGTGGTAGCTTCATGGTTGTTTGTGAATGAATGAGTGACAAAACCTGTGTACTCCATCTCCTTTCCATGATCTCATCCTATCCCCAGGGGACCTGAGCTCACTGAGCGCCTCCCTTTGTAGCCCCAGCCTGGCCCCTTGGTGACACTCCTGCAGATTCCACCAATCCCAGGAGCTTGGCTCTTGGACCTGCTCCTGAGTCAGGGCCCTGCGCGTGCTGTTCCCTGGGGCTGGCAGACAGGGTTAGGCTGGCCTCCAAGATCAGAAATCCTGAAACAGGCGCCACACCCATCCTGGAACCTGTAGGAAGGGATGGAGGGTTTCCAAAGGGGCCCCACGGTGTTGGGGCTTAGCCTGCATGGCTTGTTCAGGCTCCTGGGGTCCCCTGGCCACCGCTCCGCAGTTCCTTCCAGCACTGACAGCTGTGTGCTGGCCAGCTCTCTGCAGGAAGGCACGTTCCATTTCATCTGCTGAGGCCTCGTGGACAAGGACAGGAGAAAGAGAGGGAGGACAGTGGGGGCTGGGGCACACAGAGCTACAGAGACAGAGTGTGGGGGAGACCCATAGGGAGGCAGGGAGAAGGGAGAGATACTCACAGGGAGAGACAGGGAGAGGAAGAGAGCTCCGGGATGAAAGGAAACAGGAGAAAGACCGTGGAGTGGAGAGGGGGGGCCCGAACAACGGCAAGAAGAGATATCCAGAGACAGAGAGACAATGGTAGGGAGAGAAGGAAAGGGATAGAAAGAGACATGATGGGGCTGAGATACGAACAGATAAACACAGAGAGAAAAGGAGTGAAAGAGGAGAGAAGAGGAAGAGAACCCCGAAATGGAAACAAGGGGTGTGGTGGTGGGCAGACTAATCCACTGGGGACATCAGGAAGGGCTTCCTGGAAGAGGGGTCCATGTAGGCAGGACTCCCAGAATGGGTGGGATTCAAACAGAGACGCAAGGCAGAGAGGCAAGTGGGGGAGGAGTGAGGGCCTGGAAGGAGATAACAGGTCATGAGAATGGTGGGGCTGGTCTGGTGTTGCCTCTCCTGACCCTGCAAAGCCACAGTGCCACTTAAAGGGCATGCACATTCAGACAGGGAAGACATCCTGCTCCGAGTGGGCACCCAGTGACAGATAAAAGGACTGCCCTTTTGGGGGCACAAGCAGGTCTGTGCCAGGGCATGAGGCTCAGTGACCACAGGCTGGACAGAGTCCCTACCCATCACCCAGGCACAGCCTGACAGCCCCAGTTTACCCTCTGCCATTGGAAAGACAGGGTGGAACAGAGAGAAGGATCGATCCTGGGGTTCGGACAGAAAATCTGGCTGTGTGACCTCAGTCAGCTTCCTTGCCTGCTCTGTACCTTAGTTTCCCCGTGTGGTCCAGGGGTCCTCCCACCCCTATGATTCCATCACACCATGACCTGAATACCAGCTCCTGCTTGGTGAGCCTCCTGGGTACACGAGGCTTCTCCAGTGCTGTTGCATTTCATGCTCACAGCCGCCTTCAAGGCCCCCCGTTTACAGGTGAGGGAGCTGGAGCTCGGTGAGGGGCCGGGGCGTGCCCAGCTCCTCACACAGCTGGGAAGAGGTGAAGCTTGGCCCCCCCCCCCCCGAGCTGTGCTCGCTCACTGCCTGCTCCTGCACACCCGCTCTGAGCTGCTGGTGGCTGCGAGGGGCCTCAAGTTCATGTTTTGGGGGCAGGAGACTGTCAGAAACACGCGTACCTTCTAGGGTTCACCACATCGGAGGGAGGTGTGCAAGCGCTCAGCAAGAACAACCCACCAATTAACAGGGCAATTTCAAGACAGTGTTGGGGGGCCAGGCAGAGGGGAGGCGCCCACAAAGGCTCCAAAGTAACGCGGGCCCCCTCGGTCGGCACACGTTTTCTCTCCAGTGAGGCTGCCGAGTTTCCAGTCTTCTCCCTGAAGAGGGATCCCAAACCCATATTTATGTTCCGTCTGAAATTAATGCAAGGGGAACTTTCAAATGCTAATCTAGCTGCCGGGCTCCGCGGCCGGGTATCAAGCGACAGCGGTGTTTGTTTTCACGAGGAAGTGTGACAGGAGGGCTGGACGGATGGGACCTGGGGAACCAGGGGAAGGATGGACAACTGGGGGCACTGAGGGGATTTTCATCTTCCAAGGAAGGTCAGTGTGGGGGAATTAGCCGAGCTGAGCTCCCTTGCTCCTCTGCAGGGCAGGGGCCTCAGCAGAGGACATCTCCCTGCACCCAGTCTTGTGCCAGGAGCTGAGACATATGGTCCCCACCTGGGAGATCACAGGGGAGGTGGGCAGTGTGAGCCAGGCCATGAGGGAGGGACAGCAGGGGCTATGGGGCTGAAGGGGAAGAGGTGCATGGGCACGAAAGGGGCGAAGGGCATAGGGTGTGCGGCCACATACAGCGGTTCTGGGTTGTTGGAGTAGAAAGTGAAAGGGGAGGTGGGTAATGGTGGGGGTTGGGGCAGGAGCTATGCGTGGTGGCATTCTGAATCGAGGCAGATCAAAGCCAGGGGGTAGGTTTCAGCTGGACCCAAAGAACACTCTCCCAGGCAACTGTCCAGTTCCGTAAGGGAGTGAATGCCCCATCCCTGGAGGTGTGTAAGCAGAGGGTTGATGGACACTTGTCAGGCCTCCGCAGAGGGGACTCAGGCCCTATGGGGAGAGGGCCTATCTGCTCCTCTCTGGAAGCTGCTAGAACTCAGGATGTTAGAAAAGAAAAACCCTGAGACTTTAGCTGGTCAGCTGAGCTCTGCCCTTAATGATGCAAAGATGGATACGAATACCGAGAAAAGCAACTCCACCTACCGTTTCCCCTGCAATTAGATTACACCGAACACTGATTCGTTTTCTCATTTGATTTCACAACAGTCCCAGGGTCACGCAGGCAGAGAGGGCAAAGCTGGGGTTCACTACACCCATGCATACACAGACTGTGTCCATTTAAAGGGCACTTTGTGGAGATAGCTGCTAGGCTGGGACTCCCTGGACACAGGGCAGGCTCCCGCTGGGGGCATGAGCTGCTTCTGGGCCTCTGACACCCTTCTGACAGTTGCCCGGATTGGGGGTCCCCTTCAGGACCTCTCCCAGTTGTATATTTCCTGTTAAAAGTGCAACCCCTCCCCGCCCCCACCCCTTCCTCCAACAGCCAGCCCGCCCTCCAAGCCAACTCTCTTCATTCTTCTATAATCCCCAGGGTTTGAGCCTGTCATTTCCTTTGGACCAGACCATCTTTCAATCAATATTTGGTCTAGAAGTAAGGAAGCCTCCTCTAACCATCTCACCCTCCTACCCCCGTCCCCATCCCCTGGAGGGGACATAGCCCTGGGGTTTTGACCAGCCTGAGTCCTGAGGGCTGAAGGTGGCAGTGCTTTACTAGGATTTCGCCCACGTTAGCATGTGCCAGTTCTTGGTAGGCTGACCAGATATACTGTTTTAAATGGGACAGAAAAAGATGGTACAGTCCCGTTCAAATGGTACGTCTGGTCAGCCTGCTGACACCTTGAATTTAGTCCAGTGAGACAAGGCTGACCATATGTACTGTTTGAAACAGGACAGTACAGTTGTTTTCTGTCCTGTTTAAAATGGTACGTCTGGTCAGTCCAGTTCTTGGGGACCCAGAGATGGGTCAGGTATGGTACCGCTTCCTTTTGGGGTCTAAGATTCTAGTCTCAGTCAGTGACTGCAGAGTCACTGAGGTCAGCACAGGATGCTGTGGGGAGAGCCCCAGAGACAGAGCCTGTGATGGTTTCTGTGACCTGCAGGGGGCAGTGTCCAGCCCAGGGCTCACTGCAGCCGTACAGGGGTGTCCAACATTTTGGCTTTCTTGGGCCACGTCAGAAGAAGCATTGTCTTGGGCCACATGTAAAATACACTGGCACTAACAATAGCTGATGAACTAAAAAAAAGGTCCGTGCATAATTTTCATAATGTTTTAAGAAAGTTTACAAATTTGTGTTGGGCCACATTCAAAGCCATCCTGGGTTGCATGAGGCCTGCAGCCCGCAGGTTAGACAAGCTTGCTCTACAACATCCAGAGGCTCCCTTCCTAGAATATAGCACCCAGGACCTCAGGAGAGCGTGGGGCCAACCATGTGGGTAGGGATGGGGCCCACCCGCCCCTAAGCCTCATTATCACTTGGAACTGAGACCCTGCTGTTGGGGTTTCCCAATAAGTGTACCAGCTGGGTCCTCAGAGGTCACAGAGCACTTCTGCTCCTTCCCTGGATGCGCCTGCTTTCTCTAGTGTGGGTCCTGTCATTAGAGGACTGCGGGCTCTGTGAGGCCACAACTCTGACAACGTAAGAGCTCACATTTACAGAGGGAGGGCGCTTCACCAGGCCCTGAGCTGTGCAAGTGCCACCCCCCAGACGTGTACAGGCAGGGCAGCAGGGTCCTTTGACGTACTGTTGGAAATTCTGAAACACTTCCGGACACTGTGGCCTGGAGGGTGGGCTCCAGCGTGGGGAGCGCGGCAGGCCGTGGACATTCATTCGGCCGGGAGAGGAGAAAGCAGCTGGGCGTGTGTGGCCTACTCACTGGGCTCCTTGTTCCTAATGTTAAAAAGGCCCTAATGGGCATGGCTACTTTTCTGTGCCCAGTCATGAACTCTGGGGAGCTTCTTCTGTTCCTGAGGCCACCGAGTGGAGAACAAAGTGGGGAAGGAGGTAGGTGTGAGTCTTTTCCTGGGGACTACGGGAAGATAAGCAGAACCCAAAGCAGCTGGACCTGCATCACTTCAACTGGTCTCACCTCCTCCAAGAGGCCTTCTTTGATTTGCCCTGCCTCCTTTCAATGCCAATCACTCAAACATCTTTCAGGCATGCATGGAATTGCTGAATGTTAGGGCTACAAGGAATACTAGTCCTCACCCAGTCTAAGCCCCCTCTCTGCAGCTGAGGGGGGAAAGGTTCTGAGAAGGCCACACGGAAGGTCTCAGCATGTAAGAAGTGTCCACAACATCGACCTGTTTCCCCTTTCCACCATCACGTCCTTGACTGCATCTCACCTTGCCCTACTTTCTTTCCATTCTCACTGATTCCCTCCTAACCACCTTGCTGCCTTCCCTTCCCCCACCCCCAGCTCAGCACTGAATGCCCTGTTCTTCCAGCCTCTGACTGCATGGCTGCACCAACAAGAGTACCTGGGACTCCATTCCTAGTTGGTTCGGAGGGCTTTTCATTTGTCAATTAGTCTCACCTTCCAAAGGGCAGATAGAAAGTTGCTGAACCCCTGGGTCTCCCACCATGGGGGCAACAGATGTGGGTTCCAGTCCAGGTTTTGCTGGGGTAACATAGGGCAGGGGGAACTTCTACTCATGGGCCTCAGGGTAGGCGGGTTCATCTATTCATCCCTCCCTCCCTCCATCCATCCAACAAGCGGATATTGAGAATCTCAGTGTTTAGGGAGTGGTCGGCCTAGATGGGGAGATAGCAAATGTGCTCAGCATGAGCAGCACTGTGATAGGGGAACCCTACGGGACTGTGGGAGCCCAGAGAGGAGGTAATGGAAGGGCTGGGCAGGACAGGGGAAGGGCAACCTCAGCAGAGGCGCTGGCTTTTTTTAAGAAAGCTGACCACAAGAAGGAATGATCTAGTCAGAGTTTGACCATCATTTCTCTCCAGTTCTAAGATTCTTTCCCTTCCCATCTGCCCTCGATTTGCCCACCTGCCAAATGGAATAGCAAATGCCATCCTTCTCCCTCCAAGGGAACTGAGGACCTGGAGGTCACATGTGCTGATGGATCTGGGTGTTCTTCAAGCAGGATGGTACCCACTCTCAGGGAGCAATGGCTGCTGTTGTTATTAAAACAGAGGTTTCCCTGGAAGTGGTTCTTCCAGCCCAGTCACACAGGAGACCCAGGTGACTCCTGTGATGCCCCTTTGGGCCCTGTCCAAATTACAGATTCATGAGCAAATAAATAAAGCAGTTGTTGGTTTAAACTTGAAAAAATAAAAGATGTTAATGGTGTTTGGTATCTTGGGCTTCTGTCTCTCCCTTCTCTCAAACTCGGGGGTCTTCACCACCTGTGGGCTTCTGTGTCCCAGCGAATGGTTGTGTTTCTGATTGTGGGTCTGTGGCACTTCAGCTGGGGTGAGAAAGAGGCTGGTGTGGGCCTGGAGGCTGGGTGTACTGGCAATGTGGGCACTCAGGACAGCAGCTCCTGGTGCTCACACAGCTGGCTTTCTGCTGGGACTTCTGCTTCGTGTGTGGACAAGTGGCAGCAGCCCTACCTGGAGGGACTTCCAGGTCCTGGAAGGAAGGCTCTTAGCTCCACATTCCTCCCAAGGAATCCAAGAGGGATTGGAGCAAAGCATGCCAGAATGTTAGAATGCTATGATGATGGATGTTGGGATATCAGAACCACACCATCTTAAAACAATAGCATGGCAGGGTCAAAGGACTTTGCAATGTCAGAAGTTAGAATTATATTCAGATTATAGCATGCCGGTGTTATAGAACATGTGATGACCTGCAGTAATGGCTGGGCCTCAGAGTTTGAAACGAATGGGTCCTAGAGATTACCTGGTCACCCTTGAAGCTTGTGTCTCCAACCCAGCTCTGCTAGTTCCTACATTACTCATTCCATTCCAGGCTGCAAGGTGGTTGAACAAGTAAACACATCCTGAGAAAGCCCCAGCTCCCTGGAGCTAGGGACAAAATTGTCATTTTTTACCCCTAGTGCCTGGCACTGAGAATGCCCTGAGGCCTGGGGTCTAGGAGATTCCATGTGACTGAATGGAATAAATTTGATTCTGGGTGATTGGTCCAGTATGTCTTTATAGAACATTCCTAGCTGTTGGCAATCCAAGGAGGTCTGCGCCTGCCCTGGGGTAGTTCACACACAGTGGGGTGCCAGGATAAGATTAGGAGAAGGTCTGCAGGGCAGCATCCACATTCGCATCCTCGCTGTTCAGTGTTGTTGTAGGAAATCTCACAACCAGTGTTTTGGGACCACTGCAAGTTCATGGGCCTTCGTTGCCCATCAGCATTGTCTGTGTCCTTAGCAGACAGAGCAGATGTATGGCAGGCATGTGCTCTAATTCTGGTCCACAGCAGACATCACTCATCAATCAGGACCACTTTTCTGCTGAGCTCTCATGTGGTTTTATCATCCTCCACCATCCCACTGCAGGCAGCCACTGCCACCCCATCAAAGCTGGCCCATGGGACGAAACCTATTTCCCTTCCTATCCATGTCCGTTCTCGTGGCAGTCTGTCTTGCATTTATGTCAAATATTCTCTTCTCTTCAAACCAGGAATCCTCCCACCTCCTCCTCTTTCTCTGCAGATGACTTTACCTTTTACTTTATAGAGTAGAGCTCTTATTAGATGTCAGAAGTTGAGAGCCTCCTTGCTTTTCCACCACCAACTACCTGCCTGCTGGCCTTCTCCCTCCTGCCCTTTGATTACAGATGAGGAGGTGCCCTTCTCTACTGCAGGCACCCTCTCCCTGGGCTCTGGTCACTCTCCTTCTTGCCTTCTCAGAACTCTGGGCTAGCGATCTTTTCCCACTCTCTCTCTTGTGTTAATCTCCTTCTAGTGTATTCTTTCCATCCTGTCTTAAGCATGTTCAATACTCTCCTATCTTTAAAATAGGTGGTGGTGGTGGGGAATAATACAGTTGCCAACTTTTTATTTTGCCAAGTAAGGGCTTTGAAAGCCCCATCTGCCTCATATCATCATCATTTTTAAAAAGGAGATTTAACTTCAAACACAGTAGAAAGATAATTTCAGACTAAAAGATAAGCCGGTAAATTGCATAAATTTAGCTAATAAAAATTCCCCACCTTGTACTTTTTTTTCCATCTATTTGTAGACCAAAGGAAATCCAAAACCCCACATAAGATCTCTGGGGGCCCTTCAGGGTCAGCTTGTCCATGTGCATGATCCTGGCCGTTGGGAGCCAGGCCTCCCCTCCCTCTGCGTTGGCTCACTCCTCCATGGCAGTGACCTGATTTGTTCCAGCACATTGGTTTGTACACTGGTCACAGCTACCTCCCAGAGAGGCAGGGCTTCCATCCAGGCCCCCAGATGTCACCCAGGTTTGCTCAGAGTTTTTATAAATGTCCATATCCCAACTGCCCCTGAACCTGCTGAATAACCTCCAGAAGAAGCCAACTAGTGTCTCGCTGCAGAAACGTCAGACAGCAGTAGAGTATTCTTTTGTGAGATGGACCAGCTGAAAAGACAACCTTCCCACAAAATCATCAGAATTTCTGGAAATACATAGCAAGGGTACTATGTGCAGGAGAAATGGCCGGGACCTTCACCCAGGAGGCCAGGATTCAAGTCCAAGTTCTGCCTGCACGGCTTGGGAAAGCCATTCGCCCTCCCTGGACCTTGGTTTTCATTGGAAAATGTGTGTAATGTAACCCTCTTGTTACGGAGAAGATCAAAGCTAATGGAATCTAAGAGGCTGAAATGGTGGCTGGCACACAGTAGGGGTTTCATTATGAAGATCCCTCCACCCTGGTGGAGAGTTATAACCCTATGATCTAAAATGAGCATATGTAGCACAATCTGCAGGGTTGGGGGTGCATTATCCCCATTTTACAATTGAGAGTCTGAGGCCCTTGAAGATGAGATGGCCTTCCCAGGCTCTCCTAGCTGACAGTGGTAGTGCCATGCTTTACACCTAGGTGTCCTGATGCTGGAGCTCTGGTCCTGCACCCCAAATCTCCTGGAGAGCAGAACAGAGGAGAGGCCAGTCTGCCATCAGCACTGGAAATGCCAGTCAGTGCTCATGGGCTCTCAGGATGGGATTTTGGAGTGGGGGTGGGCTGGGCAAGGGTCTGCATAAGGGCCAGACATATAGAGGCACCCTCTCTCTCTCTTGCTCCTTCCCTCCCTCCCTCCCTCTGCCTCACCTTAGATTGCATGGCCCCTCTCCAGCATTTCAGAGACTTAGATTGTGCAGGGCATTCAGCTGGCTTCTGAGGCTAACCTGTCACTGAATGACAGAACCTCTGCAGGGGCCTGGCTCAGACGCCTGGGAAGGCCAGGCTAGGGGTGGCTGCGGTGTTCTATAATTTTGTTTCTGTTTCCTAAGCTATTTCCTAGAGACACACAGTGCAATTGGACTTGAGAGAACTTTGCACGAAAAGACACATGCCTCGGGGGTGGCCAGGTACATTTCCAGAATTGTAGGCCCTCTCTCCTTCCTACAGCCCTGGGGGCCCTATGCCTTCTTTGAGGACAGGACAGAGGATGGGCAAGAGACAGACTGACCCAGGTCCCCAGTGCCCAGTGGTTTGGGAGGGCCTGAGATGGAACTGCAGAGGCACAGAGGTGTTTGGTCTGGCCCTGCATGCAAATCCTCAACCTGCCACAGGATGTGGGACTTGGGAGTGACATGGCCATAAGAATGCAACAAGGCAAGTGTGAGCATCTCGTCATGGGTTGTGTGTGGATATGTTCCATGACAGTATACTGACCATCACAGGCCTGTTCAGCTGGCTCCCTGCCTACACAGAAGAACCAAGCCATTGGGTCACATCTCCCCAGCTTGGGTCCTGCCTTGGCTTTCTCCTCGCCTTGCTTGGCGTACTTCCTGGCCTCTGTAGACCTCATTCTGCCCATGGCTCTCATGAGGTGGGTGGGCTTGAGTCTGGAGGCTGCATCCAGATTTGAAATTCTCGGGGTGAGGGTAAATTTGCAGTGCAGAGTGGGCCATTTGTTCCAGCAAGATCTGTACATGACCTCAGAGCTGTTGCATTTGGAGAGCAGGTCCCTGAGAGCTGAGGTGGGGGGTCACATTGCCCTGCCTTGAATGCTGGCCTATCCTAAGCTCACCAGGCCCAGAGGAGACCAGGATGAAAGGATCTGGCCAACATTCACTCATTTGTTCATTCCTTCACTCATTCATTCTTTCATATACTCACAAAGCTCGAAATGTATTAATGTGCTGCTAAAGACGCAGGGATGTCCTGCCCTCCTGAGCTCAAGGTGGGTATGGGAGCCAAGTCCACCGTCACCCATCGGCTACACTGTGGTAAGCAGTGTGGGGCTGGTGAAGGCTTGGACGGGGACAATGGCAGCGGAGGTGCACAAAGCAGATGGGTGTGAGTCTTCCCGCTGTTCTGTCAATAGGTCTGACTGGGGACCAGCTAGACTTCAGAGGTGGGGAAGAACTTAGAGTTGGGCATGATGCCTGCTTGCAGGCCTGGTGCCACACATTTGTGTCCCCACAGACTTGGGTTTCAGGAAAAGGAGGTCAGTGTCCAGGGCTGCACACATCCTTGTGATTTTCATCTCTAGGCCCTCCTGTTTCCTTGCCCACAGGAAAGAGTTGGTATTAGCTAACCCCAGACCCTGCTGACTTTGGACCTGGGCCCTGGGGCAGGTGCAATGGGAAGGTGCTGCCACTCAAATGGGGGACATGGACTGCTGGATCCTTTCCTGGTCTCCCTCAATGGCTGGGTTCACCAGCAGTTCTTCCTAGGCCCAGGAAGGGCCTGGGTCTGGCTGGGCTCAGAGTGGCTCCCTGATGCCCATGGGGGAGGGCTAAGAGGGTGTGTTGGGGAGCACTAACTCCCCTGCACAGTCTCCAAAGCTTTCCTGACTCATGCCAGGTCCCCAGTAGGTATCCTGCAGCTTGAGAATGACCTTGCCCTCTCTATGTGGTTAGTCAAGGTCCCACTCCTGATGGCTCCCCCAGGGGCCCCCACAGGAACTCCTCCACTCTCTAAAATCTGTATCTGAATAGCTCTTGGAATCGTAGATGGCCCAAATGAGTTCTGACTCCTTCTGGTCAAATGAGTAAGCTGAGGATGCAAGAGGGGAAGGGACTAGCCAAAACAGAGCACAGCTCCAGGGTGAGCCCAGAGCTCATCTCCTCTAGCGGTAGGTATGGCCTTAAAGAGACAGTCCCAGAGGTTCTGCATTTCTGAGGCTGTCCCATGTGTCTCTCCCATACTGAGGGCTGCAGAGGAAGGAAGACAGGCACAGAGAGACAAACCCTGGCCCTTATAGTGTATGAGGTTGAATGGCAGGGAGCAGGGGGTGGGAGGAAGGCAGATCTCAAACACTGGACATGTCCCATAATGAAATCAGGACCCTTCCAGGTTTTACTGACTGCTTGACTTGCTCCGACTCAGTCTAACTGGGGCAGGCAGTGTGGGAAACGGTGCAGGGCAGGGATGGGTAAGAGGGCAGCGTCTGAGAGAGCTCACCAGGCCGGGCTGAGCACGCTTGTCTTGCTTAATTCTTACAAAACAGGAGGTGAATTCAGTCAACACAAACTGTGATAACATGAGCTAAAAATACATGTTTGTCTGGAACAATAGCTGACTAATAAGGAAGGCAAATGCAAGATCCTGGTCCCAACATGGGCATCACTGTCATCAGCAGTGACAGTGATAGAGAAAGGAAGAAAGAGTTTGGGAAAAGAGGTAGAGAGAGAAGGAACGGGAAGACATGCTGAGAGCAAGCCCTGTTCCTGGACATCTGGACTTCTTTTGCACGAAGAGGCCAAGGCCCTCACGAGAAGCATCAAGTTCATGGTGCACACTGGGATGACAAAATTGTATTAACTGTCATGATGATGATTGTGGTCATGGTAACCACCATCGTGAGTTCTTAGTATATGTCAGGTGGTTTAAATGTTACCACTAATCTCTACAAGTCTTCTCTAAGGTAGATATTTTCAATTCATCAAATAGGAATTGCTATAAATCCTACAGGAGAGACTCGAGTCATTGAGAAGGTACCATGCTGAGGTCGTCCAGCCTGGAGGGGGCTTGGCTGGGATCTGGAGCCAGGACTGTGGGATGTCACAGCCCACCTTCTGCCTACCAGGTCATCTGGTCCTCACGGTCTTGGCCCTGCTCTGCTGGGGTGGTGGGGGTGGGGCTCAAGGCTGGGTTGGGCAGTGGGGGTTGGTTCTGTTCTGCGCTCCCAACATGACTCCTGGGTATGAGGGGACCACAGAATTTGTCCTGATCTTGGCAGGGGTCACTCCTCTTGCCCATGGGAACTATTATGAAAGAACTCTTGACTAGAAGCAGGAGAACCATTTTGAGTCTCAGCTCTGCTGAGCACTGTGTGGCTTCTCCTGTCCCACTCTGGAAGGAGAGGTCAGGAGAAGCTTTAGCAAATCTCGTAGCCCTGAAGGACTCCGGACAGAATCCCTACCCCACTCTGGCCCAAACCTGCTCCGAAGGCAAAGAAGCAGATCTTGTCTTGGTTCTCCTGCAGAAGAGCCATGACCCTCTTTCCCATGCGCTCATTCCTCTTGTAGATGAGCTCCTGGCGGAAGTAGCTGTCGATCTCCTGGGCTGTCACCTGCTCGTGCGGTGGGAGGGTGGTGTTGATAAAGTTGGGCAGCTGTAAAGGCAAGACAGAGGTGACCTTCAGTTCCTTCTGGAACAAGGTGAGCATTTAATAAACACACACAGCCCAGGAAGGGAGGACAACTTACCTTTATTAAGTTCCTACCGTGGGCTATATGTTTTGTATATGTTTTCCATCAATCCCAAACCCTTTGAGATGAGTGTTGTTGTTATGGCTTTTTAAGTGAAGAAAACAAGAGTGAAAAGATCCAGAAACATGTGCAAAGTGACACAACTGTAGCAAAGTGGCTGAGCCAGGATGACAGCCCCGGACTGCCATGCTCGCATCTGTATAACTCCTGTGGCTCTACCTTAGTGAGGTGACACGGCACTGACACATACAAGGAATTAGGTTTAGCAAGTGGGTGTGGATGGCCAGCAGAGCTGCCTGGTGTAGCAGAAAGGCCACGGGCTTAGGGGACCTGGGCTTCAGATCCTGTTCTGACATTGCGTGACTTTGGCCAAGTTACTGAACTTTTCTGAGCCTATTTCCTCATTTATCAGATGCGCTGACAATATTTTTTGGGAGGTGGTACATGAGGTGATGGCTGCTGTCATGAGCTATATTCAGCCCACTTTACACTACAGAGATGAGAGCAGGCTTCCTAAGCTTTGGTTTTCCCAATGCCTGAGCCCTCGTGAGCCACCATCTCTGCCACCCCCATCTCCCTGTCCCCAGCGCTACCACTTCCCAGCATGTAACTCAGACTCTTCTATCCTTCTTAAAACTTCAAATCCAGGTCCATGGTTTCCTCCCATCATGATGACTTGGAACTGTCCAGATTTCTCAGCTTTGGGCCCAGTGCCGCCCCACCCCCCACCACATGGCCACATGACCTGGGAGCCAGCATCACTGACAAGAGGCAGAGAGCTCCTTGAGTTTAGGTGTGGAGCCTTACTCAATGCCTAGGACAGAGTGCGTGTCCAGCAAAGGTTTCTGAAGACCTGAACACAGCGTCGTGCTGTGCTTCTTTTATTGCACCGCCGCCTCCTGTGTGCTTCTAGTCCCAGCATGCTGCCTTCCCCATCTGAGTGTGGGTCCAGGTGTCCCTGCACCATGGCCCCCACCAGGTGGGTGTGGTCTCAGAGGAAGGGGCCATTGGGGAAATTGAGGCAGTGAGTCAGAATACACTCTCTTTCCCCATACCTGTCAACATCATTCCAACCTCCAAGCGTTCGCTCACAGGATGTCTTCCACCTGGTGTCCCTTCCTCCATTTGTCCTTGTTCACCAACCCAGGCGCAAAGCACAGGACACGGGGCCTACCTGCTGGATGGATTAGCTCGATGGAGAGTCTGGCAGGAGCAGACCAACTTCCTGTAGGTCTTAGATGCCAGAAGAGTCACGTGGCCCAGCCACATGGCATCTAGAGCCATTGACGAGTTGCCAATAGTCTTTCTGAGGAAAATGAAGGCATCAGTGGGAGGCTGAACCTCAGGCGACTTGGAGAAGGCCAGGATGTCTGTCGGTCGCAAATGTCTGCTGGCCAAGGACCACTGAGTTCCCCAGAATAAGAGGGGAGGGGCTTCTCTGCCAAAAAGGCCCGCTTTGCTGTTCTGGGCTGAATGAGACAGTGACAGGACGGGTGCGTCCTAAATTTGTGCAGTGTACAACCTCTATAGCTGTGTATACAGCAGCTAAGCCAGCGCCTCACAGGGCCAGCACGGAGTTGGTGCCCAGGGGTTGTTTGGCAAATGGATAAATAAAGAAATGGAGTTATTACTTCCTTCCCCAGCGGTGGAAGGGATGCTCAGCAGCCCTGCCCACGCAGGTCATGTTGAGATTTGATGCAGCTCTAACGAGGCGGCCCTGCAGCGTTCTGAGTGGAGCGGGGACAGAGAGCTGCGATTGAGCAGGGTTCTGTCTAGAAACCCGTTCCTCACAGGCTTCTCTTCACTCCCTGGGCGCGGGACGAGTGTGAGACAAGGGCGTGCCGACACAGGCACGGGGCCGGCAGAGGTAGCAGCCGTTTTACAGTAGGTACGTTCATGCAGTTATGGCACCGTCACGTCACAGAGTTACACGCTCATGGTGCCGTGAGAAGAGAAGGGACATGATTTGTGCCGGACTCTGTACATGGGTTTGATCAGTGAAAGAATGGACGAATGAATGAGATGGTGGTATGACTGTGGGCCCTGAAGTCACACAGGCAGGACAACTCGGGCTGGAATCCTTTTGCCACTTACCAGCTGGGTGGCCCCTATAACTAGCAAGTGACTTGGCCTCTCTGAGACTTGTTTGCAATTGGTAATAGCGGGGTAATGCATGTTGTAGGGATTAAGGAAAACAGTTTGGGAAAGTGCTTAGCATAATACAGGACACACACACACACAAAATAATAAGACTAAACATCAACTTTTACAACTAGCCTGGGGGAGAAACCTGGCTGTGTCACCTGTACTCGATGACAGCAGAAGCTACAGTAGAGGGTGGCCTTGGGCAGGAGGCAGAGACAGAGATGATAAAGGGGTGGCCCTCAGAACCGTCAGAGAGCTGTGAAGGCAGAGCCACTCCCCTCCCTTCCGCCCAGGGCGCAGGCAGAGGCCTTCCCTCCTCTGCCCCCTGACCACGAACAGGCCTTTGTGCAAAGATGAATCTCCATTCCCTAGGGAGCTAAAAAAGTTTTACAAGGATAAGAACCAGAAAGTTCAACATCAAAGCTGCAAAGGAGTTCGGCTAGACACTCGGGGTCCCTGGGCTGCCCAGCGGCTGGCTGACACCCTCTGCCTGTGCCGAGGGGCCTTGGCTCCATGCCAAGGATGGGCCCTGAGTTTGGGCCTGGGAGCAAACGAATGATGTCATTAGACTTGTCGGCAGCCTTAAATCTCCTGCAACAAGTTGAAGTGCAGGATGCATGGTAAGATTTTAAAGAGGACACGTCAGGTCCTCAGGGCCCTGGAGTGCTGGAGATGAGAAGATGAGCGGGCAGAGCTAGGGTGGGGACATGGGGGATGACTTCAGTGTAGGCTCTTCTGATCCATGACCAGGACTGGGTCAGGTCTGATAGTCAAGTGCTCAGTCTTCAGGCCTCGCTGACCTCAATGGTCTCATCCTTTTGCTTTATCCAATTCATTCAATAGACACCTTCCAAGAACCTCTATCGGTCTGGCCTGTGTCGGGCTAGAGGGCCACAGAGAGCCAGCCCTCAGACTGAGTCTGCTGCCCTGGGTAGAACCCACAGCCCAGTGGAGTCAGGCTGCACACGAGAACACTGTGGGATCCGTGCTTTGAGAGGGTGCTGATGGATCGGGGCGCTGGAGGAGGCACCTACCAGTGTGACCTTGTGTCTTGGTTTGTCCAGGACTGCCCAGGTTCTTAGCTAGAATAGATGGCCCATGTCTGTTAATTATTCTGGCTCTTCATTATATATGCGCTTTCGCTCTCCAAAGTGTCTTGAGTATAGATATATGGCTACTCTACACCTACCTCAGGCTGAGGCTCAGACAAGGCTCCGCAGGGGAGGGGGCACCCTGCTTGGGGCATTGAAGATGCAGATGACCTGGGAGCTGCTGGAGGTCAGCCTCAGTCATTTCCGAAGGTGGGGTGGGGGTTGGGGAGGCAAGGCAGACCAGGGGGAAGGTGCACTCAGCCCCCATTCCCGATGTTATCACCCTGGGCCCTGCCCCGGCCCCTGCATTCCCACCCCCCACCTCCCCTGTAGGTTCTGCTCTAGGCTCACAGATCAGTCCTTAGGACCTCCCACTTTCCTGCACCCCCACCAGGCAGCTTGCTCTGCCTGCCAGCCCGTCCCTTTGTCTCCACGCAGCCGACTCCACTCTCTAGCCCAGCTCCAACACCACCTTCTCCCTGAAGCCTTCCCTGACTGCAGGCACTGATTGTACCCCTACAGACCCTGTGTCCTCGGCTCCCCGCATCCTTTGAGGCCTTCAGTTGCAGACACAGCCCCATGTCACCGGACGGACTCCTTCTCTGCCAGCACCTGGGCACTGGATTTTAGCCTTGCTGCCCTGATCTAGGCTTTTCTGCACCTGGGGCCAGGGCTGCCTAGCCTCTCTCTTGAGGGATGGACTCTGCCTATGCACTCCTGGTGCAGCCTGGGTTGCTACTCTAATCTGGGTGGACCAACCCACCAGTGTCCTCTGTCCCACTTCAAGGACGGGCACTGCCGGGAGACCCTGGATGCAGTTCACCTGCCAGAGACAAATCAGTGGCTCTGGACACAGGCTCAAAGAAAAGGTGTGTTTGCCACCCCCTGAGGTCACCCCATTCCTCCCTCTCTCAGCCTAGTGTCAGCCACAGCCTGGTCAGGACAGTGTGCTGAACACCCCTCCCCAAGCCAGCCACACCATAGCCAGGCCATCTGGGGTGGTGACCAGGTCCCCTGTGCCACAGAGCTCCTTGGCTGCAGATGACACAGGGTGGGGCTCTGTCACAGAGTGGATGGTTGGTGAAACGCCTATCAGCCTTGTAGTGTCAGAGCTCTGTCCTCCCTTCCTCCTCCACCACTGAGAGTAGAGTTCTCAGAATCCTGAGCCTCCTGTGGCCGGGTCCCCGATTCTTCCTCTTTCACTTTCTACACTGCACTGGGCACAACATGCACCTGCACTCGCTCACGCAGCCGTCGCTCACTGACGCACGCCCTGGGCCACCCTGCGCTGGCACCGGGATGGAGAGAGGAGCGCCACGGCCCTGCCCTCCAGGATCTCCGGGGAGAGTGGGGTGCCGCACAGACAGAACGTCACAGCCTGATCCTCGGCGGTGCCTCAGCCCAAACTCTGCTCCTCCTTCTCTCCCTCCTGCCTCTGGCTTATTTGCATGCAGTTTCCTCTGCTGGAACATTCTTCTTTCTCTCGTCTGTGGCCAATTCAGGTTCTTCTCTGGCCTCTCATCTTGCAGGAATCTTTGCTTCTGTCCCCAGCCCCAGCCCCTACCCACAAGCCCATCGAAATTGCTGCTCCTGCCACAGGCTCCAGCTGTATCCTCTAGTCTCCCTCGTGGCAAGAACCACACCTCTGTGAGATTGTAGGTTGAATCTCCCCATCTCTCCTCTGAGCCTGTCAGCCCCATGAGGGCAGCTGCCTCGGGCTCCCCCATATTCCTGGCCGGCACTGCTCTAGCGAGTTGGGATATATCGATGTGTAAAACAGACCCAGGCTGCCCTCAGGGAGATTCTGCTCTAATGGGAAAGGCCAGACAATCAATAAAGACTCCAGTGAATTAAGATACATGAGTATAACTGTGAGGAAATAATAAAGGGAAAAAGCAGAGCATAAGAAAGGGGATGAGAGCGTGGGAGTAGGGGTCAGGCTGTAATTCCAGGTCGGCTAGGTGAGGCCTGCCTCATTGAGATGATGTTATTTGAATTAAGTCTCAAAGGCAGAGCGGGGTGAGCCCTGGGGACACCTGGGAAAGGGCATTCCTGGCAGAGGGAACAGCCAGTGCCAAGGTGAAGGGTGCCAGGTGGACTCGTGGGATAGCAACGAACCCCAGGCAGTTGGAGTGGCATGTGTGCAGGGAGGGCAGAGGAGGTGGAATTCGGGGTGACCACGGGGCCACGCAGGCCATTGCAGAGACTCTGCATTTTCCCCTGAGAAAAATGCGGAGCCGTTACAGTGCCCCGAGAAGGGAAGTGGCCTGTTCTGAGTAATTCACCTGCTTCCTGAATGAGTGGAGATTCAAGCGCCGTGACATAGAGAGCACAGCAGGTCTGGAGGTACCCAGGAGAATACCTCACTCTAACCAAGGTGTCAGGGAGTTTCTCAGAGGAGGGGGCATTTGACCACGGCCAAGTGGGAGGGCACCAGGAGAGAGAAGGCTGCACGAAGGCAGAGCAGGCTGAAAGAGCAAACTGCACTGGGGAAGAGCTGCACGTGGCACAGGTCCAGAACAAGCTCTGTGTGCGGTGGGGCACCTGGGCTGTGACAAGGTCAGCAGAGAGCAAGACCCGGAGGGCCTCGAGTGCTGGTCGAAGTCGAAGTATCGTGGAATTTACCCTGAGGGCAATGGGAGGCCTGGTGGAGCCATGCTCCTCGGGGTCCCACCCACTGTCTCCCCAGCTCGCAGGTGGTTTTCCTTTAGTCCTTGAGTCAAGGCAGAAGCCCCAAGCTGAACTCCAGCCCAATCTTGAGTGACTGGGCTTTCCTCTCGCTGGGCTTTCATTTCCCCAGGCGAAGCTTCTAGGGTCTACACACACCAGGCTCAAGTGCTATTCTTGAGAACTTGATAACCCAACAAGTGATGAGTGGTGTGGCCTTGGGCAAGTCTCTTCCCCTCTCTGAGCCTCAGTTTCCCCATCTATCAAATGGGGATCCCAATAGCTCCTGCTTGCCATGACTGGAGAGAAGATTGCCTGCACCTGGCTCACAGTAGGTGCCTAAATAATAAATGCCAGGTGGGTTCACATGGGCCTGGCCTTGGGAGCTGGCAACCCAGAGGCTATCTAGGCCGGAGCCTCACCTGGGATGTGTCATGGTTGAAGATGACGGCATTGAGATCCCCGCAGTTGTAGTGCTTGATGAGGTCCTCTGTGGTGTACGGCGCCTGCAGGCTCCCAGCCCGCACACTCTCGTGCTGCAGCAGGGTCTGGTTCAGGGCAAACAGCACCTGGGCAGAGGGAAGAGAGAGAAATAAGGGCTGAGCTCAGGGACCTGGCTGAAACCCCTGACACCTCCAGGACTGGCACTCCTCCCTCCGGACTTCGGGGCAACAGGCCCTGAAACAGAGAAGGTGTGTGGGGCCGGCGGCAGCTGGCGCAGCCTGCAGATTTCCACACTTCTCGCCCCTGACCCCCGGCCTCCGAACATGTGCAGCCTGCTCTCCCCTCCAGGCCTCGGCCCACACAGGCCCCGCTCCTGCTCTGCGTGTCATCATCTCCTCCAATGATGTGGCCAAATGTGAACCGTAGTGCGTCTGGGTTTTGGAATGATGGATGGGCGAGTTTTTCTTTGGACTTCTTTCTTTCCTGTGCTTAGGAAATTTCTAGAATGAGCACAGACTCATTTTGTAATCAAGAATGCCCCCAAACAAAGCAAAACAGACCAATGAAAACAAGCAGAAAGCCCACTTAGATGTCATAGCCCAACCCCAATGCTACCTGTTCCAGAAGCCATTCTGATACCAGCAAAGGTCTGGGAGCTGGACCCCTCTGAGTCAGACCCAGGCTCACACTCAGCTCGTGTTTCCTCAAGCCCCTCTGTGTTCTGGGCCACCATGCTGGGCCCTGGGGACACAGCCGTGCCCCAGGCAGACCTGCCAGGCATCCGGATCACTTGGAATGTTATACAGAACATGACATGCCCAGGCCACAGCCCCAGGATCAGAATCTCTGAGGTAGAGCCCAGGATGCGTATTTTTAAAGGGCTCCCCGGAAACTTCTCTACGCCCCGATTGCTCCTGGCAGTTGAGGACCACAGCTCTAATGGAACATGGCCTGCCTGAGGTACAAGGGCCCTGAGAGGTGATCTGAAATGTAGCATTTTAGATGAGGAAACTGGGCTCCAGGGTACCCATGGGTCCCACAGAGAAGCTCTGGGTGTCCCTGTTGCAGGAGGGGATTGACCCAGCAGAACTTCGGGCCCCAGGAGGGAAAGGCGTCATCAGTCTCCCCAATTCCTGCCTGCACTTGGGGCATGCCAGTACCACATGGCAGAAGTTCCTACCAAGTGGCATCAGCCACATGGTCCCAGAACACATAATATGGACGGAAAAGCTCACACAGCAGGTGCACAAAATCTGCCAGAATACTGCCACGGCAATGGCGCCAAGTGTGTGCTTGTGAGATCACATCCGCCCTTCTCCTCCGGCATTTGTTTCTGGCGGGCAGGAGAGATGGATTGCGCTGGGATACAGGCTGCTCCCCCTAATGAGCTGGCTGGAGATGAGGTCAGACCCCACCATCGCACCTCTGGGCCTACTCTGGGCTCTGGCCACCACCCCTGAAACCTGATCTGCAGCCACCTGGTGCAGGGTGTTGATGGCAGCATGGTGGCTGGGGATGGATCACAGGAGGCAGTGGCCCTGCTGCTGAGGACATGGCAAAGGCAACAGGCACTTCCTCCCACAAGGCACATGCCTTGGATGAAAACATCCATGCCAAGCTGTTCTCGCCCTCCGGGGGCTGGGGCACACAGCCTTCCTGTGACCGCACTCTGCCGCTGTGCACACCTGCCCTGATGTGCCCAGAGTTGGCCTGGCCAAGCACCACCCAGCCTGTGGTGAGGTCATCCATTCAGGCACCCAGCAGACAATCTGGGAGGGGACAGGGCTCCCCTGGACCTTCTGAGCCACACCAAAATCACTTCCTCAGGCACAGGGCCCTCATGGAGCTGGGAAGTATTCTAGTGAATTAAGCACATTACAATAAGCAGGGTGCTAAGAACAGTTCTGGCACGTAGAAAGTGCTGGATAAAGGCTCGCTGAATAACACTTGGAAGAAAACAGTCAGACCTAAGCCTTTCTGGGTTGGAGCTGGAAGGGCCCATGGAGGTCATCTGGTCGACTGGTTTTTCAAACCAGTTTTAGTCATGGAATCTTTTTATTTGTTTGTTTGGTTTTTTTGTTATTATCATTTTTCCAGAGGACCCTTACTTGCAATTCAAAACGTGCAGCAGATAAAAATAGAAACTTCCCTGACTGATGTTAAGGGAGGCAGGCTGGCGCCTGAAGTCCTGCTGGGTCAATGCCTTCTTGCAACAGGGACTCCCAAAGCTTCTCTGTGGAACCCATGGGTACCCTGGAGCCCAGTTTGAGAACCATCAACCTCATCTTGAACCCTCATCATATAGAAGAGGAGAGGAGACAGAGCCCCAGAGTGGGCAGGATGGGACTCATCCAAGGCCACACAGTGAGCTGGGGGGCAGAGGGGGCTCAAAGCCAAGGCCCTTGACACCCAGCCCAGAATGCTTTGCAGTGCCTTGGACCGCTGGGGCTGGATTTCTGGATGTCCATCGGCACAGTCCACATTCATCCTGCACACAGTGCCACACCCATTTTCTTTCTGGAGCCTTGTGAAATTGCCAGAAATGGCCCAGGAGTACTCATTATTAGTTTGTGACAGATGGAAAACGAAAGCCAGACCCCTGAAGAGGCATCCATGATGTGGCACAATGGAGTGTGGTGGGCTGTGACTGAAACCCAAGCTCGTCATCCTGAACTCCCCCTAACCCCTGGGGGGGTTTGGTGCCTCCCACAGAGCCCCGTGTTTCCCTTGGTCTTGGCACTTATCTCATAAAGTGTCCGTTTCAGACCGTTTGCTGCTCCCTTCCTGTCTAGACGGAGAGCTCAGTGAGGACAGGAAGCCTGCCTCTGCTCGCTGTTGAACCAGGCATTCAGGAACTGCGTGAGGAGGCAGGAGGCGGGCACGGAATCACAGGCCCTTTCCCTACGCCTCCCACCCTGTACGTGCCCGTGGCAATTTATGAGGCAGTCCTCAGCCATTCAGTGCTAAATCACTATGTTTATCAAGCACTTACTATGTGTTAGGAACCCTTTAAGCTCATATTAATTTATTTAATTTTTACAACTCCGAAGTAACTAGTATTAGCCCCATTTAATAGATTTTAAAAAACCACGACTGTAGTAAAGAGACATTAAGTAACTCGCCCAAAGTAACAAAACTAGACTGCAGTGGGGCATGCACTTGAGCCCGGGCAATCCAGCCATGGAACTGCCCCCTTGATATACCACTGCCCACTGGGGCCTCCCTCTGCTCTCCCTGGGAGGTGGCCAACAGGCTTGGTATCTCTATTACAGATGGGAAATGAACGAAGCAGAGGGGAAGGGCCAGCCCAAGTCACGGCTTGTAAAAGACAGAGCAGGGGTTTGAAATCATGTCCGTCTTGCTCCCGATCTGGTCCCCACGACCAGGACTTCAAAGTAAAATGTGCTCCTTCATGAGCATTCTTGGTGCTTCCAACAGAAACAGGGAAGCTACACTTATGCATTCATTCATCAAACATTTACCTTCTCTTGGTTCTCTGCAGGGATCTGGGGTTGGTATATTAATTGCGCTTGGTTTGCACCCATACGGAGCTCATTTTAGAGGCAGATTTGCCAACTGGCCATGGCAACAGAAGGTGATAAGCGGGGCCTCTGGGCCCTGTGCAGAAGGAGCTCCTGGCCCTGACTGCTGCCACCCTCCCATCCACCCTGAATTCCCAAGCCTGCAGTGCCCACGGACAATGAGGCCTCCATGCCTTCTGCTCCCGGCCACTTTAGAATAACAAACCCTCCTTGCCTGTAGTCTCGGTGGCCCACTCTAGGATAATGTTTACGATAAGGCTTTGACATGGAATAACAAACACCAGGTGAAGGCTAGAGTCGCCTCGCTTCCCCTGGATGTCCGCGTGTGGAGGCCGGGCCACCAAGAGCCCCTGAGCAACCCGGTGGCCCCCACCTCACCAGGGCTCCCTGGCCAGGAGCTGGCCTGCGGCGTCTGCTGTATGTAGGCCCAGAATTTAAACACATCTTCAAACATGGGCTTAAGATGGAATGAGGCAGGCGCCAGGAGGGTGGGGACGGGTTTATTGTTCCAAATTAGTCTAGTAAACAGTCCTAAATGGGCTGGAATGACGAACACTGAGGCCTTGTGTTCACCGACGGCTTAGCAACGTTGCTGCTTTGTGAGAGGAAGGCAGCAGGGTCCGATTTGTCAAGAAAGATGTTGGGACCGCGGGCTCCTTTGGACAGGCCCAGCTCCGAGTCTGGGACTCTGACATGGGCCATGAGGTACTACTTCTCCCAGGGAAATCACAGCAAAGGCCCCAACCCTCTCAGTGATGCACACCGAGCACCTGCCATGTGCCAGGCCCTGTTCTAGGTGCTGGGCATTTAGTCAGGGACAAGGTAGACCCACATCCTGCTCTGGCTGAGCTCACCTGCTGGGGGGAAAACAGAGAATAGGTAAAATGATTGGTAAAATATTAATATTTAGAATGTTAGAGACAGCAGAATGCTAGAAGTTAAGACTGTCCGTTGGTCACTTTGGGCTCTTCATGCCTCTGTATTAACAGGCAAAGAAGGGAGTTACTGTGCTGGTGGGGGTGACAGGGCCTGATTCCTAAAGAGAATTAATTGGTTTGCTACTCTACAATGGAGAGAAGGAAGAGTAAGTCTGGAATACAGCAGATCCCTTAAGGCATCTCTTAGTGTTACCACACCCTGTGCTTAACTAACATCAACGGAAAACTACAATAACCCAATCTAGACAGGACTACTGATGGCCCAGAACCTTCAGGAAGGAAAGTTTGGGTCATCCCCCCCAGGTAAAGAACCGCAATTGGCTGACGTGTTTGCAGAAAGCAAAGAGAATGTAGTAATGGTAGTGGTAATGGAAGAAGGCAGTTATAAATACCAGCTACGACCACGTGACCAGTTACAGAAACAAGGACTCTTGTTATCAGAACTATTTGTTCCTTATTTTGTTAAGTATGTGTGTGTGCAAAATTTTTGTTTTCTTCTGCCTCTTGTTTTTCTTACCTTCTCCCCCTAACATGAGCTATATTGACTTTATATCATAGTATTTAAATTTTGTTAACTTTACATCATGTATTTAAGTTATGGGGTATCCAGGAGAAGAGTAGACATCGCACGACGAGTTTGCATCTTTTTCTGGGGAAGGTTTGGTGTACTTGGTTGTACACAGGGTCATTATATCAAGTTAGTCAAGGTTATGACCTTGTTATTCTCTTTATTGGGGGATTAAGTATGGTTTAAGGAGATGCACACAGGTGCTACATTGACAAGGAGTAGACTTGTGATGGTTAATTTTATTTGTTAACTTGGCTAGACTGTGGTACCCAGATATTTGGTCAAACATTATTCTACATATTTCTGTGAAGATATGTTTTTAGATGAGATTAACATTTAAATGCATCAAGTTGACAATGCACTGTAGAATTGTATGCCTGAAACCTATGTAATCCTTGATAACAGATGTCACCCCAATAAAAAAATAAAATAAAATAAAATAAAAGTACAAAAAAAAAATATAAAAAAAAATCAGTGGACTTTACATAAAACAGATTATGTATGCTCCATAATAATCGGATGAGAGTAGGTCACATACAATAAACTGAAGGCCTTCATGGAGGAAGATTGACCTCCCTGCCCTCAAATGCCTTTGAACTTGAACAACATCATCATCCCCTCTTTCTTGGGTTTCCAGCCTACCCTGCAGACTTTGGACTTGCCAACCTCCACAGTGTATGAGCCAATTCCTTAGAATAAATCAGTGTCGTATGTATTTAGGTATCCATCCATCCATCCATCCATCCATCCATCTTACTGGTTCTGTTTCTCTGGGGAGCCCTGAAAAATACAGTAAGCGTTACACAGAGAAAATGAAGCAGGAAAGGGGTGGGGAGTGATGAGGGAAGGAGGAACAGCAGGTGCAAAGGCCCTGTGCATATGTGAGGAAGAGCAGAGGCTAAGGAACAAGGAGGGGAGTGATGGGAGATGAGTTCAGCTGATTAGCATGCCAGGTTCTATGGTCCATTGCCAGGAAGTTGGGTAATGATCCCATACTGTAATCCTTCCAGAAAAGGGACTGTTATTCCCATGTGACAAATGAAGAAACTGAGGACTTGACATGGTGAAGTCACTTGCACAAAGTCTCACATTGAAGAACTGGAGCTGAGATTCAAACACAGGTCCAGGACAGGCCCTGGGTTCTTTCTGATCCCCTAGGCCGGACCCACCAAGCCGCCTCCACCCAACCACTGGTGGGAAGGACAGACGTAAACACACAAGGAGGGGCCAGTGTGTGAGGCCCAAATTCTGAGCAGTCAGCTGGGAAGCAGGAGAGGTACTAGAACCTTAGTTCTGGGACTTGGTCAGAGCTGACATATGAGGAGAGGAAAGAGGTCACCATTGCCAAGGTAACCCCACCTGGAACATGGCTGCCCAGGCCTGACGAATCCTCCCTTGGACCTCCCTTGCGTTGAGCTCTTCTTCCCAGCCTCAGGACCTTGCCTTTGCTCCCCCTCTGCCTGGAATCCTCTTTCCACCCCTTTTCCCACTCCGCTTTCACTCGCCTGCAGATGCCCCTTCCCCTCCTTCCTGCTCGATGGCCACATTCCAAGGTAACAGTCCTTGTTGTGGCTGTTTCTCCAGCAGAGAGCACAGTGCCTGACTTCCACAGTAAATGCTTCATACGTACTTGCAGAATGAATGAATGAATGAATGAATGAATGCATAGCTGAATGAGTCACCTATGCTATCCCAAACAGCTCCCTGCCGGGACCCAGTGCTCCCAGGGCACAAAGCTGGGAGAGCTCAGCGCCCTGGACCCTAGGCCACAGCAGTCTGTCAGTGCCCTAGGTCGGGGAAGGGGACAGCTCTGCCTGACAGAAATGTCCAGCCCGGGGGACATTTCCTCAAAGGTTAGAGCCCACCAGGCTCTGGCTGAGCTTTACTTCTTTATCCTCTCTCCCCACTGGCAGCACCAAAGCAGCACCGACAACTTTCCTGTGTCCTGCTCAGTATTCCGAGTCCCTGGGGCCTGCAACACAGAATCCTGTCTCTGGACACTGGGCGACTGAGCCGCGGACATCCAAGTAAACACAAGCTTCCTGGACCTGGACTGGCTCTGGGCTGGGAGGCAGGACCAAGATCTAGTCACCATCCGGGTCACCAGTAGGAAGCCCTAGGAAAGTCACTTTTCTTCCCCGGGCCTTGTTTTACCCACCCATGAGAAAGACCAGTTCACACATTCATTGAACCAATACTTATTGAGCACTTAGGCATCAGCTATTGTCCCGGGCCCTGGAGGTACAGCAGTAAACACAACAAATAAAGATCCCTGCCCTAATGGAGCTTTCATTCCAGTAGGAGGAAGCTGGCAATAAACAAAAGCAACTACTAAAACGTCTATGTTAGAGAGTTATCACTGCTAAGGAGAAAATAAGGCAAGAAGTATAGGAAGTGTGTGTGTGTGTGTGTGTGTGTGTGTGTGTGTGTGTTTGATATTTCAGACAAGATGCCCTTGAAAGGCACAATGAAAAGTGACATTTGAGAAGAGATCTGATGGAGATAAGGGAGGTGGTCATGTGGATGTATGAGAAAAGAGAGCTTTGGGCAGAGGGAGTGGCCAATGCAAAGGCCCTGAGGCAGAGCATGATGGGTGTGAGGAGCAGGAAGGAGGCTGGTGTGACTGGAGAGGAGTGAGCGGAGGGGAACTAGCAGATGAGGTCTGTCTCAGGCAGGGACCCAGCAGAAAACAGAGTGTACATTGCCAGTGAAGTGAGTTCCAATGAAGTAAGTTCAGCTGCAAGGGTAACTGAACATGCTGAGTGACGGGAGTGTTCTCAGAGGTGCGAACAGGGAATGGTGGAGCATGAAGAGTAGCAGCAGCCGTGAGAAGCGTTACTGCCTCTAAGCCTGAAAGGCAATGGAGTGGGTGGTCGGGGAGCTGACCCTGACCAGAGCCACAGCCTTCAGAGCTACAGCTCCCTGGCCTGGACCACAGCAGCCTGCAGGGAGGAGGGGGTGCGTGGCAGTAAGAAATACCCCAACTTCCTTCCCTTCCTGCCAGTGCTTCCCAAGGGAGCCCAGGTAATGTCAGGCTCAGTTCAGTTCAGGCTCGGAGCAGGGAGAGCGGAGGGTCTGTCTGGACAGGCAAAGGGGGATTTCCAGGACATGGTCAGAGAGGGGTGGCAGGTGGGCAGTGGGGGCACATTGGGCCAGTGGACCTCTCCCTGAGTGAGGTGGGAAGTCCCGGAGAATGTGAGCAGAGGACTGCTGTGGTAGCTGTGTTGGTGTAGAATCCAGTGAGGCAGGAGTAGAACAAGGAGATCAGCTCTGTCTTCCTTCTGAAGGGCTGGGGGCCAAGCATGCTCACCACACCCTATCCACAGACCCTCAGCCACAACCCGGAGAACCACTGATCTGGCCTCCAGCACAGATGTTCCCTGCTCTGTGGACGCCCACCCGTCGGGCCCTGGCGGCGCTGGCCACATCCTCCATCTGCCCTGCAGTGTGGGCTGGCCGAGCGCTTTGTGCTCTCCTGGGCGGCAGCGGGGACTGACTCACCCTAGCTTTCTTTCCTTTTCTCTGAACGCCGAATTTCTCCACCCAAAGACCACCCTTAAAGATCCCAGCTTTCCTCTTCTGTCCTTCAAGTCATGCCAGGAAATGCTCATAAATCCAGAGCCACCCACAAGAGGAGATTAGCATTCTGCTGGGTAGGGAGGCTGATAGCCGGGCTGGGGCTGGGTGGGAGGGGCAGGCCCAGAAGCTTGGGGTCTCCAGGAAAGGAGTTTATGTGGGGTCTGCCCTGTTGGAGGGCAAAGGGGTCCCTTGGTTTTCAGTTTTAGGCACAGATAAACCTGAGGGAGGCTGGAGACCCAGATTCTGGTGCTGTGGCACCCACTCTCCAGGTCACAGGATCCTCCTCTGAAACACAAGTCATGTTTTATAAGCCCAACATTTTAGGATGGTGACACTCCACCACCTCGTGATTTAAACAGTCTACAGTTACAGGCACGTTGCGTATGAGCGCTCATTTATTCTTTGTAGCAGCCAACGTATCTGACTCCATTTCACAGACAGGGAAACCAAGGCTCAGAGAAGAATGTGACATCCCCTGCTCTCCTGTGGTTGGGGCTCCCTGGCCCAGGGCCTAAGCTCTGCCCAGGCTTAGTGCACTGAGACCTCCCAGTCCCTGGTGTCAACTATTCGACACCTATACGGATTTTTTTTTTTTTTTTGCTCCCCAGTAACCACCTCTGATCTTCTAAATTGAACACACACTGCACAAGGAGAAAAATGGACAACATGTACCAGAAAGTTCCAGAGGATCATCTGGGCTGACCTATTCTCAGTGATAAAGCTTTGAGGAATTTCAAGGAGGTGGAGGAGATGGATAGAGAAATAGGTGAGTATAAAACCGAGGGATAAGTTACTGATAAAAGGAAACACACAGGGCCTTGAGGCCTCAGCGGGGGTTTCTGATGCAGCCTGGGAGTCAGCAAAGGGGTCGGGCTGTAAGCTGGGCTATGCGGGATGAGTGGGGTTAAGAGGGACACATGTTCAAGGTGGAGGACATGGAAGTGGATGGTGTGTTTAAAGACATGTCAGGAGTCAGGCCAGGAGGGGATCCAGGGACGAAGGGCCTTCGATCTCAGACCACGGACTCTGTCTGTATTCTACCCAGCAGGCGTACCTGGCCCTTCTCTGCCTGCTCTTCAGACTGTGGTTAGTCACCCGTGGTGGCTGGAATGGTTGGGGACCCACAGACGAGCCGACTGAGACCTGTGGAGCAACGATGGTCTGCACGGCAGGCAATCGGTTGGCAGTGGTCCTGGTTGCCACCACCACCATTACTGTTATGAAGTGGCCGCATCCATTGGCTGGAAGTGTGTAGTTTTTATTTTTCCTGCTGTGTCAGACCTGCCTGCTGACACAGCTGCCTGGACTTCAAAAGGCAAGTCTCCATTTTCATTTGCAAAATCAGTATGAAATTCCTAGAGGGCTTGTCTAATTCCTTCTGGTCTGACCACACAGCAATTACCAATTTGCAGGGAGGAGGGGGGAGTCTCACAGGCCCTCCGGCAGTGTGGGGACCTTGGCTCTGCCTTGGTCCTGGGCGGCAGCCAGGGAGGACGCGATTGGAGCAGGCACGTCCAGGTGGCCTGGGGTGAGAAGTAAGAGGCTGGCTCCATGAGCACTCAGTGCCTGTGAGTGACATCGTTTGTCTGCTAAGCTATGGGCTACTGAGTGCTTCAGAGACGAGCATAGCACAGCAACAGAAAGGGCAGGGCTGTGACCAGGGTTCAAATCTGGCTCTTGCTACATATAGGCTGTGTGAAGTTCCTGCTCTGCCTCTCTTGGTCATGTGCTGCTATGAGAACATGGGACAGGCCCTTCTTCTCTCTGGTCCTCAGTTTACCCACCTACCAAGTAGACAGAATGATATTTCTCCTCCCTGGCTAGTGAGCTAGCGTTCTAAAGACCTTGTAATGTAAAGCATTACTCTCCTTCCTTAGAGCATTTTAAGAAACTTCTGTTTCCTAAGCAGCAGTGGGGTAGCTCTAAGGAGCCAGCGTGTGTGGATTGGATTCTCATTCACTCCTCAGCATTCGGTTTGGATTGGTTCCAGGCCCTGTGTTGGGTGCTGGGGCCATGGGACCAGACCAACACCCTTTCTATCCTCAAGGAGCTCAAGGTCAGGAGCAGGAAGGAGGTCCCAGGGAAGACTTGCAACAAGATGTTAACATCACCTGTGAAAACTGGGCTCAGGGATGGACGCAACAGAAGGACAGACTCACGCTGTGCGGGGAGGACCACATATGGGTTTCCCAGAGGAGGCGATTCTGCAGGGTCACCTACTGGGACCAGGGAATGTCAATGCCCATGTAAAGACTGGGAGCAGCTGGCAAATTCAGGGAAATGCAATCACATGGGCTGCAGGGTAGAGTGTGACTGGTAGAGGGCATGAGATGAGACCAGAGCAGGGAGCAGAGGTGAGATCTGGGGCTCAGACTTAACTTTCTCTAGGCTGGGTGAGGTGAGGAGGCCCCACCTGGGCCTGGGGATTTGGGGATGCATGGAGGAAGTGAAGGCAGGCTAGAATTCCAAATCCTTCCTGGCTTGAATGTTCTGGAACCCTCTAGCTCAGGACTCTGAGTCTTCCTCCTTGCACACACTATCCCTGCTCCCTGCCCCAAATTTTGTGGCTGGGCCCTCACTCTTCTCTCCTCCACCTCAGGAAATCTTGAACTCCACTCATGGGGACAGCTGGACAGGAGGAGGAGCAGGTCCAGAACAGCAGGAAGGAAAAAAGACTGGGTGGGCCTGGCATGGGACCTGTGGCCTTGACAGCCAAGGGATGAACGTTCTTGCTAGACTACATCAAAGGAGTCAGCTACACAGAACTTGACCTCTCAGAAAAAGCTAAAATGCAGTCCTGGGAAACTTCTCCCACCTTCTGCCTGTTCAAAGTGATAGGAGACACTTTCTGGTAGCAGGGTGGGTGAGTTGGAGACTTTGTCTCTGCCAAGAAAACATGAGGTGACGAAGGTTCCTTAGAGGACACTGAGGCCCAGAGAGGGCAAGAAAGTGCCCAAGGCTATACAGCAAGCTGGAGGATGCAGACAGAGGTAAGCATGAACATCTGTCTGCTTTACTTGGGCAACCTGGGACTCCTATGCCCCCTTATCCTTTTCTTACCCCCGCCACAGAAAGGGAGGGTGGTTTTAGATCCAAGGCAAAAGAATGTGGAATTGAAATCTGAGACTGGGGCCTTGGGAAAAGAATACAGAAAAGTCAGACACATTCTGGATGAGCAAAGATCTGCTTACACTGCAGATGAAAACTACTCAGGGCTATCCAAGGCCTCCTTGCTGTGCAGGTCTGACTTGGGAAGGCAGGCCAAGTGTGAGCCTAGGGGAGCAGAGAAGAACCCTCAAAAATGCTGGTTAAAGGGCCAGCCTGATATGAGGATCCACCGTGGGCAGAGGAAGGACTGCTCCAGACTCTTAGCCCTCTGCATGCAACCTTCTCATGGTATCTCAGGCCCAGGCTGGCATTCCGCTGCCCCACCTGGATCTGCCACTAGGACCCTGCCAGCCCGTGTTTTGTCTCCTTTTGTGAGTTTCTGCAGTTAAGAGAGCCAGTGTTCAAAACCAGTGAGTGTGCTTTTTCACAGGAAGATGGAGGGAGCACTCTGGGAACCCAGATGTGGAGCCAGAGCTGGGCAAAAGCCCAGACGTGGGCCAGAGCCCCGGCGTTTGGGAGGGGCCTCAGAAACCGTGCAGTGCCAGGGTTCTCAACCGCGCCATTTCTTTCCCAAGTCCACTGCACTCTGGGTTCCTTCCACATCTTCTTGAGGGACACACTGCAGTTACAGGGACAGCAGGGCACGGATGTGGACTATGGAAATCACTTTCCTGATTCAGCCCTGATGTCTGCCTTCTGGAAGTTCTGTCTCCCGCGCGAGGAGCCAACCTGCTTCTGAGACTGGCATCTGTTCCTCTGGAGATGCGGGTCCAGGGCCTTCACAGGGCATGGAGGGGGCTCCTTGCTGCCCTCCCACTTGGCCACACCCAGGCCCAGCAGCCGGAGGCTGGCCCCGGGGGCCTGGGCCTAGGAGGTCAGCAAGACTGGGAGGCTCCCCCTCAGCTCCTCAGCCCCCCTTTGAAGGGGATCAGGTTCCCCCACAAACATAATTGAACAAAAATATGAGAGAGAAAAGGTCTTTGTTCTCCCATTTACAGCGTCAGAAAATATGTAACAAATTAGCCGTTTATGAGGTAAGAGAACAGGGCTGTGCGCTGCGGCCGGGAGGCAGGGCTGCCGTACAAGGGGGCCTTTCAGCGCGTGGAGTGTGGGGGGCAGCCAAGCCCAGGAAGGACGGGCTCTGCCCCAGGCCCGCCCGCCTGCAAGCACGGCTTGGCACCGGCAGGACCCAGGGAGGCCCCGTCTGACCCCCTGGCTTGGACTGGGTGAAGCTTGGCAAATGGAAACATGGCGCCAAGCAGTCAATGATGAATACAGCTCTTGGAAGGGTCAGGCGGCCAGCGAGTGGGCCTGGCCCCAAACCAGCCTCCGACGACTGGTTCCCCGAAGTGGCCCTGAGCGATTTCCTCTGCTCCCGGGGACCTGCTTTTCCATTTCTAACAGGAGCGTGTTGTTCACAGCCATCTCCCGGCGCTCCCTGACGCTGGTCTAACTGCTCCTCCACAGCATCCCTGCTGATCCTGCCGAACCTCAGGCGTGGGGAGGTGGTTCTTGGCATTGCACGGGGTTTTCCTCTCAAATACCTTTGATTTTTCCTCTAGGGTTTGATCAGAAATTCCAGCTGAACCATCAAACACAGGATGTCATCAAAGTCAAGGGGAAAGGGCATACGTGGGACCGGTGAGGGGGTGGCTGGCTGAGCAGGAAGCAGCCGCCTCAGCAGGGAGATGGGGGAGCCCTTCTCTCTCCATCCTTGTCCTGGTCTTTATTTGCTTCAGCATTGTGTCCGGAAGAACGAGGGACTGGGTTGAGAGCATTTTCAAAGAGACTCTTTGGACTATCTGTCTGGGTGATACTCAGAGTTGGAATTGAACGTCCTCTGCCTTGACCTATGACCTTGACAGCCGACAGGTCCATCACTTGCATTTGATGGCTTTGGCACCTCACAATTTGGAATTTCTGATTCCGGGGTTACACCATATGTTTCTAGGGCCTGTATTTCCCCAGGGCTAGGCCCATGGCAGGCCAGGAAGGCCCTGCGGGCCTGCAAGGTGGGATTCTGCCCTTGCAGCCATGGAGTGGGGCTCTCCTCGGAGTCACGCAGTCTCTGCTCCAGCCCAGCTGTACCTTTCTGTCCCGGCGCACAGGGGCAGGAGGCTCACAGCGGCCTGCATCTCTGAGAACAGATGCTGGTGAGATCATGGGTCCGTGCCAGTCTGGTGTAAGGAATCCCCGAGAAAACGGGGTGCTGGGCTTCAGCATGAATATCCTGAGTGTTTCGTCTGCAGTCACAAACACATCGCTTTCCTGGATCTGATTTTATTTATTTTGATTGGATCTTAACAGTTCTTTACAAGGCTGAAACTGAAGCTGCCTGGGGTCCCCGGGAGACTTGCTAAAACTTCAACTGCACCCAGTTTAGCAGAACAACTTGAAAGTCAATCAGCGGTGAGGGACAATTTGCCTCATTATTTCCAGCCCTGGAATTTGGCAGCAGATGGAATTCTGGGTCTGGTGTGGACTTGGTGCTGGGCGATGAACACAGCAGGGTCTGTCGCCCCTGGGTATGTCCATGCAGGGTCTGGGGTTGGCTGGGCTGATATTCCCTCTGAGGTTGGGTGGTGTCAGGAAGGACTTACTGCTCAGGGAAATAGGGTGACAAGGCCCCCCTGACCCCAGGTTCAAGGGCCTGTGTGGATCACTCCTCCAGACACAGGATTTCTATCACCTATGTGGGTCGAGCCCCGCCTGGGTTCTGGGGAAGCAGACCAGAGGCAGTGGTAAATTCTTACAGGAGGGAGCCAAGGGCCCTGGGAGCACACAGGAGGGGCACCTGAGGCCGACGCCTTCGCCATGAAGCCTCATTTCTTGGGGAGGTCCACTCTGATCTCCACCCCAGGTACTCCCAACCCCTTTCTCCCCTTACCTCCATCTTCTAACACACGAGGTCAGCTATGTGTTTATCATATCCCCTCCCACTTACAAGGTAAGACACTATGGGGGCAGTGAGCTTGCCTGGGTCACTAATCTCTCCCCAGCAGCATATACAATGTGCTCAGTAAGTCTGTGCCACATGGATGAATGAATGAATAAATGAACTTATTCCTGGGGCTCCCGGGCCTCCATCCTTTCAGCAGCAGGGAATGGGTAACCCGGGAGGAGGGGACGTGGTGTTCACACACCACCAAGGCCACTGCCCACTTGACAGACAGAGCTCAGAGAGGAGGTGGGGCCTGTACAAGGTCACACAGCACAGGAGCACATGTTTGGGTAGACCTTAGGATATGCCTGTGGATCCCTCTGCTTCCAGAGGGGCATTCCAAGTTTGCTGGGGTACCAGGAAAGAGCCCCCTCAGGGAAGGGGGACTGGGAGCTCTCAGCAAGGCCAGCAGTGGTAGGCAAGGCTGGGGCCTGGGCTGCTGGGGCCCAGGCTGCTGGACCATCTTGCCCACCTCGTTCCTGCCCATCTTACCCTGCTCATCTCACTTCCTGCACTTTCTCTCCATGTAGAAACAGCAGTAACTCAACAGATGCCACTTATTACACGCTGAGAACTTTGTACATGCACACACACACACACACAAAACCCCATTTAGTTCTCCAGATTCTACGGTCATTACGAGTATTTCAGTTTGACAAATAACTAGGGCTCAGAGAGTTCAAACCACTGGCCAAAGTCACAGAGGTGGTGGGGGACGTTTTGATCTCAGTGTGTTCTTTTCCTTTCCTTCCTCTGGGGTCTTTGTGCCCTCCCCATGCCCAGGGGTTTGTGCTGTGCTGTGCTGTGCTGTGTTATGTGTGGCTGCACCCTGCCTGGCATTCCTTCTCCTCCCCCATTGTTGTCTCCTGCAGAAAGTTCCCCTGATGAGCACAGGATCCCTGAGCTGACAGAAGCTCCAAGGAGTCACTTTCACACACCGGTGCTGTGACGCAGGCTATAAGCCAGTCATCTGAAAAATGGGTCTAAGAAATCCTGGGCTGTTGGAGGAGTTGTGGGGGGACTGGAGGAGCCTGACTCAACGCCAGGATGTGGCTATGGGAGCAGAATCTCAGCTCCAGGTCTCCGGACTGGAAGGAACCTGTCTGTTTGCCCAGGCCTGGAGGTGCCCTGGTGATGCCCCAGGCACTCTGGGCCGTGCCAAGTTCGGAGCAGACAGCACACCCTCCAAAAACTCCATCTTCTAGAAGGTGTTTTCACATGGACCTGGCCCCTTCTGGCCCATGTCAGGTCAGCCTACCAGCCCCCTGGAACTCCTCTGTGCTCTGGGATCCTAGAAAGGCTGCAGAAGTTTGGGGCAGTAACTGCCCCCATGTGGGTTGGCCCTTCTCCAGGTGGACGCTCTGACTTGAGAGCCGGTTCTCACCACCAGCATGGAGTCCAGACCCCCACCCCCCACCCCGGCAGCCCTGGTCACCCTCTCTGTACATCCTTCAGGCTCTCATCATCCCTCTTCAAAAGCAGATGCAGACGTTTGAGGAAGAAAACATTCTACAGGGGTTGGAACAATGAGCACTGCTGATTAACTCTCAGCCAACCAGAAAATGTAATTAACCTCATGCCCAAGCCGAGCACGGGGTGATGTGCTCTCTCAAACCTTCCCACACAGACGTGCACGTATGCGTGCATGTGCACACTCACTCACACTCACACTCGGAGCACAGTAGTGAGGTCCTGCACAAAGTGGGACACACATGTAGGTGGGTCCAGACCCCCCAGGCACACAGTCTCTCTCTCTCTCTCTCACACACACACACACACACACACACACACAGAAACATGCACACTCACGCAGTGTTACATTAACACAAAGCCACACAGTCACACCACAGTCACACACGCAGACACCCAAGCACACGCACACTCATCCAGCGGAGTCTCTGCTCCTGCCTAGGCCCGACACATCGACCACGCGGTGCTCTGGGCTCCTTCGTACCTCCCACACACAGTGAGCTCTCTCTGAGGAGAGATCTCCCCACCTCTCTACTCTGGGCATCTACGAACCCCAGAAACTAGGCCGCTGCTTGGGCTCAAACAGGCCCCTTTAGTACACCCCCCACTGAGCTTCCTCACTACAGGCAGTGGGGCAGGGGGCACACAGAGTCTGGCCCTGGAATCCAACCCTTGGGTTAGTCTCTCCAGGGTGTCTCCTCATGTATGAAGTGTAGACATCTTTCTTGCAGGGTTGCTGGGGAAGTTAGAGGTAATATATGAGAACATGCTATGCTTTTTATTCGTTAACTCTTTTCCCCTTAACTGTACAAGAGGGTTGCCATTATTACCACCGTTATAAAGATGAGGAAACGGAGGCGTGGAGATGTCGAAGAGCCAACAAGGCTGCAGGCATTGGTGTAGCACTACCCTTTCCCAAGAGGCCTTCACAGTTCTGTTCCAGCACCCGAGGGGCAGGAAACCAGTGCTGTACCACACTTATGAGGACTTCTTCTCCCTGACCCAGGTGGTCGTGCAGGAGGAGGAGGCCCCATCAAGAAGGGCGTACAAAGACAATGCCACCCTGGGTCACTCCTGTATGTCCCCGAGTCACTCCCAGCTGACCCCTGGCTTCCTTGGTGTGGCTCCTGGCCTCATTGCCCTATGCTAGAAGGCCATGTGAGGAATCAGGAGTGGTGGACAAGCTCACTAGGGCCTGTGCTGTCAGCATCTCATCTTGGACAGTCCTGGGGAAGCCAGCCCTGGGGCACAGGACCTGGGGAGACCTCTGATTTCAGAGCCTGAGGCTGGGATGCTTGGTGCAGGGTATCATTCACATCATCCCAGGGGTGAACGCCTTTTCCACCCTGAGGTAACAGTGAGAGGGCACAATGCTGGTGAGGCCTTCGGGTGTGGAGCGCTGGACAGGGCTGGTCTGGCAGAGCTGGCGGTGTGATCAGGTCTGGTGCTGCTTATCCGTCCCCTGGGATGCTGGGGTTCTCCCTGGGGATTGCTACCTGGAGGCCTGGTGCAGGCTGGGAAGGTAGAAGTGCTGGACACATTGGTGCACAGCAGAAGGCCTGCTGTGTTGGTGTAGTGTCGGCACACTTCTTGAAGCAAATGCTCTGAAAATCCCATCGTCTGACTTCACTTGCAAGTGAAGTGAGCCATGCTGTCCTAGCAGGGTCATACCTGGGTCACTGCCTGGGGCCAGAGGCTTTAGGGGTGAGCGGGGAGGCCTCTGAGGCCCCTCCTGACCTCCCTGACCCAGAGCACCAGCCACTGCTTGCATTCCCCCTGTGATGGGGAGCTCACTGAAGCCCAAGGCTTCAGGGAAGGGTGCTCTCTGGCAGGCAGTCCTGGTTCTTAAGAATGAAAGTGTGTGTCTGCAGGCACTGCAGCTCTGGGAGGACGGAGGGAGAGCCTGTCGCAGCCTGAGACCAGGGAGGTGGGAGAAAGGCCTGCGAATGCCTTCCTCTTGGTTTTCACACGGTGGGACCCAGGCCTAGAGCCAAAGACTGTTAGAGCTCCTTCTCCTAGGAAGCTGTGTAAGGGCTGAGATTTGAGGGGCTCCAGGAATCACCCACACTGGCAAGAGGGCTCCCCTGCGGTTTGACTGAAGAGGCACATTGCTCTCTCTGAGGGTGGCAGGAACCTGCTAATTTAGGCAGCTCCCCAGGCTCTCCCTGCAGAATGGGCATGTCCTGTCCTGGGGACCCGGTCCTTGCCGCTGGCCCTGGGAGGGGCATTGGCAGCTCTCTCATCCTTCTTTTGCCTGAATTTCCTCATCCGTAAAGTGGGGGCTGTTAATACCTACATATCACAGGGTCACTGCGAGGGTCAATGACACACGAGGAAATCACCCGGCATAAGGCGTGACATGAGCAAGGCTCATGCTAGGGCCTCTCCTGCTGGGGGTGGAAACAAGGACTGTGAGGGAACGGGCAACCCCACAGGGTCTGCTGTTACTGGGTGGGAAGGGGCTCTAGGGCCCACGTATTACTCCTCATCCTCGTCCCTCACGCCTTCTCCTTCTTCACCTGCCTGGGTACGTCCCACGCCTGTGAGCACTGCAGAGGCATGGCTGACAGGGGAGCCTTCAGCAACGAGGGTTATCAGCTCTCCGTCTATGTCCCACATGCTTAGTCCTAAACCCTGGGGACCACCTCCAGGCGCCTACTTCGTGTGGCATTGCTCTCCACCCCACGATGTCCCTGGTTAGCGCACCACCCTACGGGTGGGTGACGGTGCCCTCCGCATTTCACAGATGAGGAAGCTGAGGCCCATAGCAGGGTAGCAAGGTGCCCAGGCACACAGCTCACCTAGGAAGCAGAGGAAGTGTCACTGACACTCACGCCGGCCTGACCGCTATGCGCATGCGCTATTCGCTCTGCTCCGCACACTCGTTGGAAGCAGTGGACACAGGCAGAGAAGGGCTGTTGGGAGAGAGCTCCCTGAAACTAAGAGGGACAGCACAGGTGCAAGTGACAGGATGAATTACTGAGGGGGACATGTGAGGCTTCCAGACCTTTCATAGTTTTCTTTCCTTCCACTTTGTTTCATTGTTCCCAGGCCCTGGAGCCCGCGGAGCAGCTAATCATGGGCAGTTGCCGCAGTGGCACATCATAAACAGTCTGTAAAAGGCCCAGGGAGCTCAGCTCGCACTGCGCAGAGCCAGACAGTACCCCACACGTACACACGCACACACGCACACACACCCCTGCACATGCACACACACATACACATACACATACACACATGCACATGTACACGGCTGCTCAGAGGAGCTGGTCAGCTTGGCCGCGGGCTTCCTGTGTCTTCATCTCTGTCATAGCCCCTGTGAGGGAGATGGATGGCCAGCTCAACTTTTCCACTGGGGGACCTCAGGCTCAGGGAGAGGGGGTGACTTTTCTAAGGTCACAGGGTTGGCTATGGGTGCAGCAGGGACTAGATATCTTCATTTCAAAGAACAACACAAGCAGAAATAAAGGCTGACTCCGCTGGATTCCCAACGCACTTCCAAAGCGGGGTCCTCATGAATTCTCACACTAGCTGTCTTGGAAACGCAGAAAGGGAGGCTCAGAGGAGAGAAAGCCATAGTCCCCAGCCCCACCACTGGAATGACCTTCCCACAGCAAAATTCTGTCCACACTACCTTGCTCCAAAGGCCATGGTGGCTCCCACTGCCCTCTTACCCTTATGCCTGATCCCACTGTTTTTGGATTCCCTTCCTGATCCCCCACATTATGGTTCTAAAATGTCAATGAACTACTCAGGAGTCCCCAAGGACACTGTTCTCTTTCACACCTCCATGTCCTTGCTTAAGCTCTACCCTTTGGCTGGAAGATTCCCCTGCCTCTCCTCCACCTGGATTGAGCATCCATTCTCTATGGGTTACAATGAAGGATTCTTGGACCTCTGGGATTGGATGCTAAACTGCGAGGGCTCCGGTCACAGCATCCAACACCCAGCCTGCTGCAGAGTAAGTGCACAGAAAGACTCTCATCTCAGTGAGTACTGCCCATCCTTGAAGGAGGCACCCCACTCCCCTCACATCTTAGGAAAGGATTTCCTATGGGCTCAGGGGGCCCTCCAGGTGGGCACTAAGTGGGAGGAAGCTGCTGAGTCCCCAGTGTAGTTCCATTCCCTCAAGGAAGTAAATGTGTGTGGGGAGTCAGGAGCCTGGTTCTTGTTCTGCCTCCACATCTGCCTTGCTGTGTGGCACTGGGTTTTGGTTTTCTCATCTGTTTAGTGAGCAGAGGTTGGAGGCTCCAACAGCATGCCAGGTCTGTGTGTGCATCAGCATGTGCCTGGTGCCTGGTGGATGGTAGTCGCTCAGGAATAGGCTGACCAGACATACCATTTTAAATAGGACAGAAAACAACAGGACTGTCCCATTTCAAATAGTACATCTGGTCAGCCTAGTCTCACTGGGCTTAATTCGAGGTGTCAGCAGGCTGACTATACGCATTGCTTGAAATGGGACAGTTGTTTTTGGCCCATTTAAAACTGTGTGTCTGATCAGCTTACTCAGGAAATACGTGTCAGCGCATGAGCAGTGATTTTCCGTGGGGTGGGTGGGGTGTCGGACTCTTGCTAGGGGCTAGGTGCATGGTTGCCTGCACTCTGGAAATAAAGCAGCCCACCTGGCTTGAAGTGAACTATGGTGGCTCCCTCTGTCACACACGGGCGAGGGCAGAAGGGCGGGTTGGAGCTGAGCCCACAGACTTAACTGTGGTTGAAGGAGAAATACCTGTCTATCTAGATGAAAGGACATTTGTAATTTTACCACTGCTTTTGGTTGTGGTTTAACTCATGATACATAACTTAATATAAAATATATTTAACTCCTGATATCTAATGTATTTTACATCCTTGTATGTAATTTATTTCAAAATACATACTTCTGTGGAGTAAATAAAAGAGGGCCTGAGGTGTTCATGTTGAGTCAGAAGGAACCACGGTGTTTAAAATGCAGAGTGGAGAGTCACTGTCTTGAGTGAAGAAGGGCTTCGAGGAAGTCATTCTAGTAGAAGGTGGTGACTAGGAAGCCATCAGGGTCCCTGAGTTCTTTTTTTGTAGTGGTCCCACATTCTGGGAGGCCCTGGGCAAAGACAGGAAAGCCTTGGGGCCTCACTACCCTGCTCTGACGTGGCTCCAAACTCCTTGCAGGACCAGAAGACTTAGGTGTGTGACTGCGGGCTGCTGAGGGTGCCACCCAGGCTTCCTTGCCCTCTTAACACCATCCACCCCGCAGGCTCCCCAAAGTCAGCTCCTAGTCCCTGGGAGCTGGGAAGCATGTGGTGGGAGAGTTGGCCAGGGAATCCCCCAGCCCACTCGCTCAGAAACAAACGGATTGGGTTTGATTTCTCAAGTCAACAGGTGTGTTTAAAGGATCTGCATGTGCTCCGCAGCCAGGCCACCTGGGTTTGAATGCCTTGTCACCTGTTATGCCTGTGTGGCCTGTGCCAAGTCCCTTGGACTCTCGGCTCGGCACGTGTGTCCCTTAAATTGCCAAGAAGTTTGAGGTGGAGAATGCCCAGGGAGCTCTCCAGGGCCCCGATTCCCCAGGCACCTGACTTGCCCTGTTGTAGTGAGGTCAAGGTCTCACAGCCCACAGAAAACAAAGGGCAAATGGAGAAGGGGCCTATTAGTGAAAATCATCCACTTAGCACTGCTCAGAATGGGTGCTGAGGTCCCAGCAGGGGGACAATCATCAACACTTTGGCTCACAGTGAGACCCCCCTTTTTAATGGGAGGAATTTAAACAAGTGATTTACTCAAGCTGGGACCTTTACCACCTGGGGACAGACACTTCAAAGGTGTCACTTTGTGGTTGGTTAAGAGAGCTGGGATGCAGCCGGGCACAAGGAGGTATGAGCCCTAGCACAGTCAGTCGGGCCCAGTGACCTCAGGCCAGGGACTCCAGGCCAGAGCCTGGGTTTCCTCTTGTCAACTTGGGGACAACAAGCCGTTGCCCACAGGCTCGCAGTGCAAGGCCACATATAGCGGGGGCCCAAATGGCAGCTGCTCCTCCTTTCTCCAAGGCTCAGTTCCCCGCTGGTCCCCACTACAGTCCTCCTTGCTAGCTGGCACCCTGGAATTCTGAAGTCTTCCAAATTTCCCTCCTTCCTCACACACACAGGCCCCTGAACTGAAAATCACCCCCCAAAGCTGGCTGAGGGTCCTCTTAATCTGTAATGTGGCCCACACAGCAAGGGAGGGGCACTGTGGGCAAAAGGGGTGGGCCAAACCACTGTCCCCCCTGTCCTCGCCTCCCCTTACCCCTGCCCACGTGCCACCAGGCTAGCAGCTGCTGCAGCTTTTGAGGGGACATATGGCCTCAGTTCATAGAACCAATAACAAAGGACACTCGGAGAATGGGTCCCTTTTGTGGCTGAGCTTGCAGAGACGAGAGGGAGGTGCAAGCCCCCTTCCTTGGGGTCTTTTTCTAGGTGGACCCTGGCCAGGATGTGGGCTCCCAGAGGAGACCTCCCTCCTCAGGCCTCTCCTGGAAGCTGCCTATGGTCTTTCCTCTTCCAGATGGGCTGAGTTTAACCCAATGACAAAATGAGTCTCCACATCAAAACCTGTGTTCTAGAAAGTGATCAGGGAGTGGCGGCCCCTCACACGACAGGTGCAGCCTACAGTGGTCTCAGAGCACATAGCAGCCCTGCAGGGCTAGAGCCCAGCCCCCTCACTGGCTCCTCAGCTACCACGCGCTGCCTCCGTTCTGTGCGTGCTTTCTGTGCACCTCCTGTGCGACCGCTACGGACATGACAGAAGTGCTGGTGGGGACTGTGGTTGGACGATGACGCTCTCATCTGATGCCTTAGTGGGGACACAGAGGGCCAAGGAAACTGAGGCCTCAGAGGAGAATGACTGACCCAAAGTCACTCGGAGAGGGCCTGTGCCAGTCTGTCCCTTATGCTTGGACATCAGGACTGGCTTGGCTTTGACTTTTCAAATTCTTCCAAGAAGTTAATTTTAAATATCCCAGGGGGCAAGACATAAAGAATGTACTGGCTTCTCGGCCTCACGCCTGCCCACGGAGCCGTATTTGGCTGAGGAGAAGCCTCCCGAAAGTCCCCGCGGGAGCTCTGGCCAGCACTCACACCTTCCCCTGGGAGAGGGGCTCAGATGGGGCGGAATGGGAGGGTAGCTCCAGGGACCGACGGCTGAAATTCAGTGCCCTCACAGGCTCAGAGTCGTAGGGGAATGTTGGCATATCGCTCCTCTGCGCCTCAGTTTCCTCAGCTGTCCCATAGGACTCATAATCCAAACCAACCCCCAGGAGTAGGGCCCTGGTCCGGGGACCAACTTGGACTCCACCCTCTCTGTCACCACCCCCTACTAATCCTTGAGCCCGCCTCCCAACTTTTCAATCCATTCCTCCTCTCTCCCTCCACTCTCCTATTCAGGCCACCTCTGTGGGTCTCCCTTATCTCTGTCCCCTTTACTTCATTCTTCATCAGTTCTTCAGATCCAAATAAAAATACAAGCATCCCTGGCACATTCAATGAATAGTCCATGGATAAATTAAGTGTCACGCACGACATTTAAGATGCTCCTAAAAAACATTAACGACAGAAAGCCCTTTGTTGCACCCAACTGTTCTTAGGACAGCGCAGCCGGTTATGCAGCGTCAGGCCCCGGGCTCTCCCTCACCTCATGGCACTGCTCAGCCGTGGTTATACTCGGGCTGCTCTTCCGAAACGTCAGCCCCTCTCTGGCCTCTGGGCCTTCAACTTGTTTCTCTTTTCAACACCCCTCTGCCTAACTTCTGTCCATCCGTAGCAATCCCAGCTGAGCATCACTGCTGAGGCATCCCCCTGTGCTCCTGGCACTCTGGTCTGTTTGGGGTCTTGCTGTCCAGCCCTGGGATGGGCCCCTCACTGGACAGGACCTCTCTGAGGGCAGCAGCACGTCACACTCATTCACCCCTGGCCTCCTTCCCTGACCTAAGGATGGGCCTAGCCCACAGGATGTCCTTAGCATATCCTAGGTGCACAAATGAAAGACAGATCGCCTGCCGTGACATCAAATACTAGACCCTGAGTGGACAGTCGGGACAGAGGGAGCTCCAGGGTTTCGTATGCAGCAGGCATTTGCTGCTGAGAAATAAAGCAACTGAATTAGGCTGACCACATGTACTGTTTTAAACGGGACAGAAAACAATGGTACTGTCCCATCTCAAATGGGCTAAATTTGAGGTGTCCGTAGGCTGACCAGGACAGTACCGTTGCTTTCTGTGCCTTTTAAAATGGGACGTCTGGTCAGCCTAGACTTCATACGACCACTTAAACGAGAAAAATCCTCCAGGCTGGCAAGCAGAAGGAGCTCAGTTCCAGTCCCACTTCTCCCTCAAAGCCCAATCACCTCCCTTTCCCAGAGCCTCAGTTTCCCCTCCTAACAAAATGGACATGACCCCACTTTGCACGTCTTTGAGGATCAGAGAAGATCACAGCGGTCAAAGGCACTTTGACACGTACAAAGCTCTAGCTAGACGCATAGGCGGAGGGGTGTCATTCGGGCACAACGAGAGGTCTCTCCAGGGCCTGTTATCTCTTCTTTATTTTCTTTCAAGTCAACGGCTCGGCCCAGGCGCCTGCATTATGGTTGGCACTGTGCACCGGGGGAGAGGGAGGCAGAGAGGAGAAGGAATCTTTAAGAGAGACTCTCTGGGGGACACTAGTATTTTTAATAGTTTGTGGGTTATGAAGCAAATCTCTGTTCTCCGTATTATATATCTCGGCTGAGCCTGAAGAATGTTTCCAGAGTCTTTAATGAAACTGAAGCAGTTATCCAGCAGAGAGAGAGAAAGGAAGAAAGAGGAGATTTATTTGCAGAGATGTTTGCTCAGAGAGAGGAGAAAGCCGCCAGAGGCGGGGGGCGACGCAGCCACACTTCTTGGGCCATCGAGTGCCCTGATCCTGTCCTTGGTCGCACAGGACCACCTGTTCTCACCTTTGAAGAGCACAGGCAAGCGCACGGCCTCCTATCCCCAAGGCTTTGGGGGGCGGGGCCGCCTGTGCTTTCCCCTCTAATCATCTGGGGAGAATGGCGAACTAGCCAGCAGTGGGGGGACTGGCTTTTACAGCGAGTGAGAGCCGGCTGCAGCCCAGGGCCTCGGTGGGAGAGCGGATTATTAATAGGTCCTACCGAGGCCTCGGGAAAAATGCAGGACTGCATGGAGTTTAAAAGGTCAGGGTGAATAACAAAAACAGACTTTCTGGGGAGTCAGAATGGGTTTCAAACACACTCAGAGGAGCCTGGGGCTCCTTCGCCGTGGCAGGCGCAGCATGAGCGTCTTTGTGTGTTTGCGGGCGCGTGTGCACACCTCTGGGTTCTTGAGACATTTGTCAGCTCCCAGGGAGCTTGCCGGAGATTTCAACTTCACAGGGTGTGTGCTCTGGGCAACTTTTGAGTGCCAAGAGTGGCAGCTCTGTGGCTGAGCGGTTATATGCTAGGCCGATTACTCACCCCTTCTCTATAGAGAGTGGTCCTAAGAATACGTCCAAAGCTGTGGAGAATGGGCAGAGACCGGCCTGGCACTACAGCGACCTGGGTTCCAGTCCTCAGCTGGTCATGTTACTGCTAAGGCAACGTTGTACAGGTTGGTTCCTTCCCCTTGGCCTTGGGGTGTAGTGCTCCCCACCCCAGGACTACTATGGGGACGAAGTGAGCAGAATATGGGACATGCCCGGTACACTGAGGTACTCAAGACATGTGGTTCTTTCTTCATGTGCCAGGCCCCTTCCTTCAGAGTCTGTCATCGCTTGTCCTCTACCTGCATTTTAGAAGATTCATTCATTCAGTTAAACCAATATTTATTGTACACCTACTATGTGCCAGGAGCTGTTCTGGAGTAGGGATACAGTACAAACCTCCTGCCCTCTGGAGCTCAGGTTCTATGATCACTGGCATCTGTCTGTCTTGGGGTCAGGTGAGTTAGACTCGAAAAGAGGCTGGAGGTGGGAGCAGAGATTGGGAGCCCCAGGTCTTAGGTCCAGTCAGATTGACATTTACGGTGACCATGGAGGATGCACATCATCTCTCAGAACCTTGGTTTCCCAATTTGCAAAATGGGTAGCATTAGCAATCCTTTTTTGGGGCGGGGGAATGATTAAATGCACAACAATACTAGTAGGGCTTAATAAATATTTGTTAGTGAATGACTAACAGGTGTAAAAATACTAGTAAACTTTAAAGGGCTATAATCCTTCCCTCTCTCCTTTTCACAGTCTTCTGCACATACATTAAGTCTTTGTGTTGATTGTTTGTAGCGAGACTCTCAAAAAACCCTACCAAATCCCATGAACTTTAGAGTGGGTACTGACTATTATTTGAGCACCTGCTATATATTGGCCTGGTGCTATGTACTGAGGACATGGAGATGAATCTGGGAGGTTCTTTCCCCTTGTTATATTTAGTATGGTTGGGTTATATTCATGCAAAGAGTCACAAACTATTTGGGGTTATTTGTGTAGGACAGAGGGAGGCATTGGCACTTGTGGGACCCGAGAGAGGCATGTAGAACTGCTTTGAGGATCTGGGAAGTCTTGGTGACTCCTGGAAAAAATGACCCCCACCCAGTATGTCATAGTCATAGGCTCCTAATCTCAAAGGGTTCTTTCAGACCCTCCCTCTTTTTTTACAGGTTTAGAAATTAGGACCATATAAATTGTGATCTTAGGGAATACATATGCTAAGTGGCAGAATCTACCAGCTATGACTTCCAGGCTAGTAACCTTTTAGAGCTTGCATTTCAGGAAATCTTTATTTAAATACAGATGTCTGGACAAAGCAATGATTTAGTGATGATGGTGGAATTCCAGGCACTGTGGGAGATGGTGGCAGAGAGGTTCTGAGACAAGAGTCCTGATCTGAGTCCAGATTTACCTCATCCTAAGCCCAGGTCAGCAGGGGAAAGGACAAATCACAGATACAGAAAGACAGCACTATGTTTTAAGGTAAAGTCTTGGGTCCTACCTGGCTGAGCAGGTCAAAAGGCACACAACTTAAAAGAGAGGATGGAGTTTAAAAATAAAAACAACACTCCCAGATGGCGCAGTGGCATTTAGTTGAATTCAGATAACCAAGATCACTGGCAGAAGAGGTTGTTGCGCGACAGGAGATGCTGGGACAGATGAAAACACCTTTCCTCTTGGCAGTCAGAGCAATCCTGGATCTCAGCCCCTCTGGTAACATTTACTTGTACTTCAGTCTACCTTGATGATACCTTACTGAGGACTCATGTGACCTTTATTGTAGTAACTGTGCCTTTTGGCACCTCATAGAGCTTTAGGAAAGTGGTCCCCAACCTTTTTCCATTTGTGTGCCTCTTTCCAACCCATTTCTATAAATTGTACCCCTTGTTTTTAAAACAGGTGTTTTTAAATACTGACACTTTTGTTCAGTGCCTATCTTAATGTAAAATAGTGGAAAGGAGGTAATAAGTTAGGGAAAAAAATTACTACACTAAAAGTACAAACCACAGGTTTAACTTTACAACATTCATAACACAGTTAAATATTGATAATGATGACCAAGTATTTAACAAACTTTTAATTTATTATTAATAATAACATTTATTTGTGTTATCTGAAAAGGCTGTAGTAATTGTTAGGCAGATCACTAGTCGATGGAAACACTGTTAGTGCGATCATTGAGCTTGCTTTGCTAGACTTTGTTTCTTGAAATCAAGCTCAAAAGATGCAAGAGACAGTCTTGCATTAAGCTTGTTGTGGTACCTATTTTTTATGAGGGTGTAACAACAAAAAGCTCTCTCCACCATTTCAGTATTAGTAAATGGCAAGAGGTATTTGAGTGCCTTCTCACTGAGCTGTTTGTATTCCTCACTGACATCTACCCAGAAGGTAATAAGGTGCTTTCTTTTAAAATCAGAATTTAAAGAAGAAGCAGTTGAAAGTTCAATTAACTGCTCCTTTTTGTTTGTTTGTTTGTCTCTGTTTTGTTTATTTATTTTGTTCTTTAGATTCCACATATAAGCAAACTCACATTGCATCTGTCTTTCTCTGTCTGACACACTCCACTCAGCACAGTGCCCTCCAGGTACATCCGTGCTGCTACCTTTGACAAGAACCCATGCCTATAAACGGCTCTTTTTCACTGATTGATAGTTTAGCTTCTTTGAAGAACTCTTCATCGAAGGGATCTGCAATCCAGTTGCTTTCTTTTCCATGTTGGGACACTTTAAGACCTTCCAAATGACTTATGATATTCTCTTTCACATTTTGGGATAGGTGCAAGTCATTCTCAGATAAGAAGTACAGAGTTTCAGAAACTTCAGGCTGACCTTCTTCAATACGCACTTTCCAAAAGTCCAGTATTTTTAATCATTGACTGAATTTTCCCAATTACTTTGAATATAGTGATTGAGCTGCTTTGAAGTCCCAAGTTGAGTTGGTTTATTTCTAGAAAAATATCTGATAAATATGCAAGACTTTGAAGCAATCACTGTCCTGAAACTTGGGAGCAAGAGGGAAATGATGGTCTTCAAAAAGTACCTGGACTTCATGTCTAAGTTCAAACATCTGTGTAAGTACTTTGCCATGAGATAGCCACCTTACCTCCATCTGCAAAAGGAATGTGCTGGGAATGCTGTTCACTTCTTCACACAGCACTTTAAAACAATCTGGAGTTTCATGGTTGTGACTTAATAAAATTTACAACTTTTACAGCCTCATCAAGAACATCTTTAAGTCACTGGGAAGAGGCTTGGATGCAAGACTTTGTTTATGAATCCAGCAGTGACTCCATGGTACACAGGGAGCTACTTCTTTAATTAGGCCACCCACATCTATAAAACAAGCTGACATAGGCTTGCCTCCATCAGTGTATACACCACAACAATTTGACCAACTCTTGTCTTTTTCAATGAAATAACCATTGTTTGTATTAGAAATATCTTCACCTGTGGTATGCTCTGTTAATGGGTAACAAAGCAACAGGTTTTCCTCAATTTCATTTCCTACCAAGTACCTTGCAATGGTGAGCAAATTAGATAAATCAGCAACATCTACACTTTCATCAACCTGGATGGAGAAGAATTTACTTTTTCTAATTCTTTCCACTACTACAGCTTCAACATCGTCGGACATTTCCTGAATTTGTCAAGACATTATATTATTTGAAAAAGAGATAGTATTGATTTTGCTGACATGTTCTTCCCCAAACATACAAAAAATAGTATCCTTAATTCAAGGAGAAATTAAATCTTCAACTGTGGTGTGGTTTTTATCACATTTAGCTATGTGATAAGCAATGCGATATGAGGCCTCTAATGCATTTTCATTGTCTTTCTTTTGTGCCATCATGTATGAAGTAACAGTTGGACCCTTTTCTAAGCACCCAAAATAATGTATTTCTTTGTTTTTATACATAGGATGTTTAGTTTCTAAATGTTGCATGAGTAGAGAGGGTTTCATGCAACCACTGGATATTTCCCCACACACCACACACAAAGGCTTAGGACAGACATCATCCCCTACAAATGAAAACCCATACTTAATACACTCTTTAGAGTATTTCCTATTCTTCTGTGTAGTATCTGGGGCACGTACCATTTTACTATCTCCTGGTATGGATGCATTCATAGCTGTGGACACGTGTTAGGAAGTACTTGGCAACAGGTTATAATCCACATCAAATTTTGGTTTTTTTAACCATTCCTATTTTCAACCACTGATCCATAACTGACACACTTAGAAATCACTGACGATAATAACAGAAACTATGTTAAATATTAAATAAAAAAACTATTTGAAAAGAATCACGATTAAAGACAATGCACTTACTTTTACTTACTCAAGAACTAAATGATCAGTCTGGCTACAGATGTATTTATATATTTAGGGAAGTTCTAGAAACATCACACATGGACTGTTCTGAAATTGTGTGTAATGATTGGTAGAAGAGCGGTTTGGGGGAAGGGTTCATAGCCACGCCCTCACCAATCATCATTCTCTAATGTGATCTAATTTTGAAGTGTCGCCATTAATAGTGATTCAAACTTAACATTTACTGTTCTATAACTTAATATTTTGCATTTTTTTTACTTTACTTGTTTTTCTGCCATTACTGATTATTTTTCGCACAGCCCCAAATGGCCCAGCATGTAGTCCCGGGGGTACGCGTAGCACCGCTTGGGAACTGATGCTTTAGGATATTGCCTATGTGTTCTCCTAAACCCAGCTTTTCCCTTCGTGCCTATGTATCCTGCCTCCAGCCAAAAGTGCAAGGACTTGGGCATCAGTGAACCATTTGGTGGAATACGGACCTCCAAAAAGCCTCTCCTCCACAAAAGGCGTAAGAAAAGTGGAGGAAATGGTCACAATCAACCTTTTCAGATTCTGGAAATTAAACAAAGACTTGCAGCAATCCAGGAAGCAGTTATTCAAAGAAAACAGCTTAATTTCAGTAAGAATAGCAAAATTTGTGGCATTTAAAGTTGCCCTAATTCCCATCCCCCATACTCCCTTGGCCTTGAAAACTAACACCTGCAATCACAGTGAAAACCAGCGGCCTGGCAGCCAACGGAGGGTGCCAAATAGTGTCAAAGCTCTTTTAAAGCCTCATTCCCAGAGAACTGTCACTCTATGACCTTCCTGGTGATTTTCTGGAAGGTTGTCTGTATTTGACCTGCCTTGAATGCCTGCCTAGTGCTAACAGACGTTTCCCCAGGGGTGTTTGTTGAAAAACAATCAGAGGCAATTGTTTAACATCAAAGCAGCATGACGCAGTGGGCAAGCTATAGGCCATTAGCTGACCATTAAGCCAACTGAGCAGAGAACTCAGTGCCCACACGTGACAAAAAATACAAGGGCTGCTCAGAAAAAATCCAGCCATGAATGCCTTTATTTTTTCATACTACATGGCTGGATACTTTCCAGACAGCCCTCATGCACACTTCAAGGAACCGGTGCAGGAAAGCCCCTAAGCAAACAGTATTAACAACCTAACCTGAGGAGGGCAGAGGATCTGATTTTCAGAGTCGTCACGTTATACAATTTTACATTCACATTATCCAATGAGAATGATGTTTCACCAAATGTAGACCATCAAAAAGACATAGAAATTATTTTTTAAAAAGAACCAAATAGACATTCACATATTGTATAATACGAGATCGGACAACTAATTTCATGAACTCATCCAAGAAAAAGTGCTGCACCCCTCATTGCTGATCATCACTACGGTCACCTTTGAAGTCCTCCCCTTGGGAAGCTGTGCACTGACGCCAGCGCCTCGTCCACCCTTCAAAGGGTACAAACATAATCTTGCCAAGTTTATGACACCTTACCAAGTAGTTTGTGCAGTGCTGTGAGTGTAAGCGTGTGGTGGTAAGTTTGCAAACTGAATTGTCAGCTTTTGGCTCTGATGGCCATTCCAGAAAAAGAGTTCTAAAATCGCTTTGAACCACTATGAACATAACTAAAAATGCATGTAGTCATAGACCTGGATTCACACGACAGGGCTATCATGTCATTGTTAGATAACCTTGGGCAAGCTACTTCATCAGACAAATGGCTGTAATTAATCCACAGCTTGATCCATCCCCAAGAAGGGAATGAATGTACAGTGCGTGTTGAAGAGAAGGACTGACCCCTTCCAGTGGACTGTGGAGGCCACACTGGTAATCTGCTTGTAAATCTTGCCTTCTTAGTGTGTGACACTGGGCAAATTCTTCAGCTTCTCAGGGCCTCATTTTCTTCTTCTATAATGGCAAAACAATGGTCCATATGGACTTAACGAGGGCTACGTTCTTGTCCTTATTTGGTGGTGTCTGGCATATAGTAGGTATCCAATACTGTCGGTGATTATTCTTAACTGTGAGCAACTGAAGGGCGGGGATGCCCCCTTGCTCACCTCTGGGTCTGTGAAACCTGGCACAAAGCAGCTGCCCAGTAGAAGAGTGTTCCTTAAACTGAACTGAAATTTGCTATCCCTTTTGTTATCCACAAGAAGCCTGTGAAAGTTTACGCCACAGGGGCAAGGCCTGGGGCTCAGGAGGCCAGGACTGGAATTAAGAGAGAAAAGTCACTGATGGGATCCATCTCTGTCCCCTGCAGGGCCTGGGAGTCCCCAGCCAGGCTCAGCAGTACAGTGGGTGGAGTCCTTAGCAGTGAATGTCATAACCTCCAGACCAAGAGGGGGTGGGTTTGTGTTTTTTCCCACATTGGGACATCTAGCAAAGAATGGGTTCCTGGCAGTGAAATATATTTAAGGTTCAAGGGTGACCAGGCCTGTTTCAAGTCTCTTAAAGGAATCCCATGTCTTCTCCTTTGGCCCTGCACCACCCTCCTCTCTTTTAGCCAGCCTTCTGACAGTCTCCACTTCCTACCTACCTCTCCCACCCATGACATGCTGTCTTCCTCCCCATCACTATCACTGCTCTGGTCGAAGTCTCCAAGAGCCTCCTCGTGACTGAATCCAAGCCCAGTGCCCTGGGCCCACCTCCTAGCTGACTGTATCACCTGAACAATCAGGCCTCTGCAGGGCCTGGCTAGAGGCTAGTTGGGCTTCTGGGGACATACCTTCCATGGCCTGGGTCCTCCTGAAAGCTCTAAGGGCAATGAGTTGAAAATAATTCCAGAGGGTAATTATTGCCCAAGGCTTGCACTGTGGGTAAATGAGCAGGACTTGTGTTGCTCACTATGAGCTAAACAGGCGTCTTCTAGGCCCTGTCCATGGGTTTCCCCATTCTGTCCTCACAGCTGCCTTAGGAGGAAGATATGATTATTACTCCCAGTTTATCCCATGAAGAAACTGAGGCACAGAGAGGTTAAATGATGTACCCAAGTCACAGAGTAAGGGGGTGGAGCTGAGACTGGCATTCAAGCAGTCTAGGGGCAAAGGTCATATTCTCCACTGGAACTCACTTAGTCTCTCAAGGTAGAATATCTGCCTGCCCAAGCAGGCCAGGGAGGGCAGTGGAGCCCTTGTCTTTGCTTAAATTATGGCTAATTTCACAACTTGGGGTTGGATTTCAGGAAAACAGCTTCAGTGAAAACAGCAGCGGGAAAAAACAGAGTGAGAGAGGAGAGGGTGGAATTTGTTTGCAATCAGACTTGGCCACGGTCCTTCCTTCTCATCCCGTTTCCCCGCAGGGACACTGGTTTCCCTTGTCAGACATTCAGGGCTGGGTTCTGAGCCAGGCTAACCTTTATGGAAGTAATTCTCCCAGGAACCTGGCTGGAGATGTTATAGCAAGAAAGAATGTAAATTGCCCTGCTAGGATGATGGGCAAGTGTGGGAAAGACTTGGGCCTCTGAGGGCCTCATCCAGCATGAGGATGGGCTCTCCAAGAAGAATGAGCACTCAACTTCTGAAGGGGGTCAGCAGAGTCTGAGCCCCTAAGCCACAAGGCTGCAGATCATCTCTGGGGTTCCTGTGGGCTCTTGGAGGCTCTGAGTCTGCCTACAGCTTGCTGAGTGTCCTTGGGCACGTCAGTCACCTCTCTGAGTCACCTGCTTCCTGCTCGGTAGCACAGGGTGTTGAACAATGTTTTCTAGGGTCAGTTACAGTTGACAGGTTCATACAGTCAACGCCAAGGCATTCCCTGGGGAAGACTATTATAAACCCCTTTGGCAGCATTTTGAAAGAGACACTGTAAACCACAAACCACCAGCTCTGAAAGATACTTGACTATGAACTGTTGCAACCCTACAACCGGCAGACAGCAGGCCCAGAAGACAAGGGATTGAGGGCCACGCAGAAGCACGTTGGGGCCCTGAGCAAGTGTGGGCAAGGAGGTAGAAGAATGAATGGCTGAGTCAGAGGGGCAAGACTGACCCTAAGTATACCCAAAAGGAAACGGAGTGGGGGTGTCTCAAAGCAGGGGCTACCGCTGGACGTGCACGTGGCCTGCTGCCCTGGGCAGGTCTGTTGGCACTGACACTCTGAGAGCCTCATTGGGAAGGCGGTGGCTGGGCACAGAGACCAGCAGTTTTGTCTCTCTATCTGCCGAGAGGAGGCTATTCTGGGCTTCAGGCCCCGAGGAACGGGCTGGTGGGGGGATGAGTGAGACCGCAGATGTGAAATGCTCTGGTGACAGGACGTGCTACACAACGTATTAGGTTTACCTGAGAGGCCACATCCCCACCACAGAGTCTATTCCCAAAGCAGAGCCCACTGTGTAAAGAACAGGGCTCTGACAGCCACAGCCGTGACCTAGCACCGGAGTAGGCAGGGGACACGTGGGATCGCTGTACTCTGGGCCATCCCCCACTCCAAGTGCCAGGGGCCCAGCCTCTTTTTAAATCCCACCCACCGCTCTCCACCACACACACACACATGCATGCACACATATGCACTCACACATGTACACACGTACACACATGCACACACATGCCCTCACATACACTCATGCCTATGCAAGCATGCTTATATTCATATGCAAGCACAGGCGCACACACGCACCCTCACACGCTCACGTACATGCACACACGCTTCCACTCACACACGCACGTGAGCAGACACCCTCTCACACCTCAGCAGTCTCCCAGTCAGGCTGAACGGACCGCTAAAGCGTCTCCGCACTCCGTAGCACTCTTTCCCAAGCAGGAAGACACAGCCTGCCTGCAGACCGCCTGGACTAGCCTCTCCCCACAGCCCGTGCTCCAGCCAGAGGGAATCATAGGAAGGGCAAGTCACACCGCTGAAGAGGACAGAAGAGAACCAGAACGAAGGACGTTCGGATCCGACAGCTCTGGAACCGGCCTGGCTCCTGCGTGACACGCTTGGTGACTGGGCAACGCGGACAGTGTCCCCCCCTTCCTGCCCCCAACCCCGACTACAACTCAGCAGCAGGACGACATACTGAGCAGTCAAAGGGCCATGTGCTTAACATCTGCTGCACCCCCGAATGTGCCTGAGATGCCACGCAGCCGGGGGCAGAGCCCTGCCCACCTGGCAGGGTGAGGGCCATGAGCCGCACGTGGGCGGTGCGTGGAGCGCAGAGCCTGGCACTCCTCTGACGGCTGAGCTCATTGCCGTCACCGTCATCGCCTTTGCTGTAAATCTGACTGATATGGACACCCCGCTGTGGACCAAGAGCTCCTGGAGGGGTCTGCCTCCTTAAATTCAGTCTGGTCCCTGGGTGCACACAGCTCAGGACACGCCCAGAGTCCGAGTTAACTGAATGGACAATTCGAGCATTTGCCTGATCTCTATTAGCTCATAAGAGCTTAAAGGGGGGTTGTAGGGTTGGTGAGTCCATTTCACAGGTGAGCATAGGGAGGCTCAGAGATATGTCAGGGCTAGTATGTGCTTTCCACAACATAATTGCCCTTATAGGGAGTGGTTGCTAATTTTTCTAAATACGGACACTGAAACACTGGGGATAAGGTTAGGCATCCCCACTCCTTTCACTGAGTCAACTTTTGATGGGCACCCACCATGTGCTGAGCCCTTTCACGTACATGGTCTCACTTGGTCCTCAACACATCCTCCCCACTTTCAGAAGTGGACACTGAGACTCCACGAGTTTCAGTAACATGTCCAAGACCACACCAATTAGGCTGCTCGGTGGTAGGGCCATCATTCAAATCCAGATCCTCTGAGTCTAAAATGCTTTTTTCTCTGCTCAGACAGACTCAGGTCCTTGGCCCTCCCTGAAGCAAGACAGGGTCTAAAGCAGGCCCCAGACTTGGTCCCCAGGATTGCCCAGAGCACTCACATTTGAAACAGAATTTGGCAGACCCAGTGGGATTAATTAATTACAGGCCTATCTCCAGGGTGGCCCCGTCGGCTATCGTGGCTGCTGCATACCTGTTGATTGCATAATCCATAAATATATTTGACATCTTTAATTGGAATCAGGCCCCCCCAGGCCCTGCCCACGGTTGAGTTACGAGCTCCAAACTCCCTGTTGGCAGCCTCGGGCTTCTGCCTGAATCAGGGCCCAGGGAGGAGGAATCAACTTGGGGCTTGATGACATTTCTCCAGAATTATGAAACAAGAGAAAAATATCATTGCTCTTAGTGTAAGGATGGGGATCTTCCCAAAGCACAGTGGCTGTGAATCTCCTCCCAGTCCCATCTCCCAAAATCCAGAAAGCCTTCCCGGGCTGCTGGACCACTGACAGTAGAACCAATCATATTGGGTTTGACAGGTGGGCTTTGGGGCTCTCTGCTCATCCCACAGCAGTCTGCTCACCCATTTCCTCTCCCAAGGTAGACCCAGCCTCCCCAGAGCCTGACACACACATGACCCCCCAGATGCTGCAGCAACAGGACAGGATGCTGTGCTTGCCTGGATACTGCAGGGGTGCCAGGCTAGAGTCTGAATCCTGGGACTGTCATCTACTTGGTTGGTACTTTGCACAAGTCACACAACCCATCTTGTGTTCGTGCATGCACTCATCTAGTCCCTCACTTGCTGAGTGTCACTGAAGGCTGACCACTTGCCGTGCTCTCTGAGAGGTCCTGGCTGCAGGGATAGAGTGGAGCTATAGTTGCTGAGAAGTTCCCTGTCTAAAGGAGCCCACAGCCCGGAGGGAAAGTCTGGACAGCAGGGCCAGGGAAGGCACACACCAGATGGCAACTGCCTCAGCTTGAGCAGGGGTGAGGTGGAGGGAAGGGAGGATCCTCAGAGCCAGGGGCCCAACCTGAGCCAGTCTTCCTGGACAGATCCGGTAGGGCCTACCTCTCCTCTGCTCTACCTTGTTTAGTAACAGCAGGTTATAAAAATTTACCTAAGAAGCCTGTAGAAAATTTACCCACGAAGTGCCTGGTACAATGCAGCTCTTTGATAAGAGTTCCTTTCCAAGCCTTTTCCTTCTAGACTCACATGGAAAATGACAATATTGGTAGGGCACATTGGGATAAAAAGCCAGGGGCTACGGTCTCCCCTGACCTTGCACGATGGTCCTTAGGGTTTAAGGGATCATAGTTTGGCTCACCTGTGGGGAAGCTCTGCGCAGGGCACCACGCTTACATCCCCAGGATGCTTCTAGAAGCTGACCGCCCTCTCCGGGAGATCTCTCAATCTCCTGCCTTGCTCTTCCCACTCTGCCTGATCTCCCACGAAGGCTGTGAGTGCCCAGAGGGAGGGGCCTGGTCCTACAGACACCTTCCGTTCCTCTCCCTCGTCACCTGCCCCTGTAGAAAATTCCAGGAAGAAAAAGCTGTCTGGGATTCAGGAGGGAAATCCAGGATGGAGATAGACATCTGGGAGGTGACTTTAAAAATGAGTTACAACGAAGGAGAGATTTGTGGATGGAACCCCGGAGCTCTCAGTGGTTAGAAGCCAGGGACATAAAGAGGAGCCAGCTAGGACTTTGTGAAGGCGTGGCCGGTCGGGGAGAGGGGCGGCCTGAAATTCAGGTAAAAATTGTTTCAAGAAGAGGAAACTACCGGCTGAGTGAAAGCCTGACAATTGCACACCCTTGCAGGAGAAGACAGACGAGGTGTGTGTAGAACCTGCAAAGGAGAGGGAACCCAGCACAAGGCCATTGACCTCCCACTCCCTCTGTGCCACCTCAGAACGGGTCTTTTTGGAAACTGAATGTCCAGGGCTGTCAAATCGCTCTAGATGGGCTCCCAGCCCCAGGGCCATACTTGTGGAAGAAAGCCCCCAAAGAGGCTGATGTTAGCCCTAACTCCTGGAATGTCTTTGAACCCCACAAGGAAAAGTGGGAGCTCAGAAGCAGGTAATTTCAGCCAAGTGCACTGTGTTTGCTTAGAGTTTGGGTGCAGCAACCAGTTAATTACTCAAGTAAATCATGTCGCCGTCCCCTGCAGCCGCAGTGCAATAACACCATGCTGACCACACTTTTAAGGGCGACATAAGCCTCTGAGTGCAAGCTAAGAGCTTTTATAGACCACCTTTGAATGGGCCTCTTTCTAGCAGAGCCCACAGGAGTCGTGTGTGCCTACAATTGCTCAGCGGTGGGGCGGGAGACTCTTGGGGGTCACCTTCATACAACTTGGGACCAGTCCAGGGCTGGCTGGTAGTCCAGCAGGAGGTGGGAGAAGTCCATGTTTTGTGTCCTCTACTCATGTCATTGTGACGTGTTTCTCCCACTGCCCGGTCACTGCCCGAATGAAATCCATATCAATTCAACAAACAACTGCTGGGCCTGGCCTGTGCTGAGGGTTTAGGATGCAGGTTTGCCAAGGTATGTCCTCACCCCATCCAGGCAGACGTAAGAGACGGGCGGAAACTCTGATCCTGGGTACGGCAGGATGAATTAAGTGCTTCACAAGAGGCAAAGGCGAAATGAGATGTGAGCACCGAGGAGGCATGATGGATCCTGGGACATCTGTTCCTACAAGGCCTGTGAGGATAATTCTCCAGCAGGCTGGATGTGGGGATAAGGACATGCTGGACAGTGGAAGCACCGTGAACACCGGCCCGGGGACCTGGTGTTCTCCACGGCAAGGAGCTTAGACTCCTTACTTCAGACACTCAGAATCAAAGTCTCAGGCTGCTGAGTCACAGGTGCTGAGATCCTAGAAGGGAAGCATTTTGGCTGTTTGAGCAAGACAGAGGTGTACCTGGTCACATCTCTCCCCGCAGGGCAGGAGACCCTGCCACCAGTCACCTTCCCAGATGGGTGGGGACACGAGTGAGGATTCCATGCTGCATGGCACCCGCTCAGCATCGTTGTCCCCATCTATCAATCTTCAGACACTGACCAGGTGCACACCAGTGACCAGCTTCATCCCACGGTGTTCCAGCACCGTTGCCTGGCCTTCCTCCTGAGACTGAAGCTCCCCTCTCCAGCGGGGCTGCCGTGGGTCAAGGACGGGCCTGGGTCCATTCGTGTGCTAAGTGACTGATAACAACCTAGAGTCTCCTTTCAGAGCTTGGGTTTAGGCCTAATCCAACCTGGACCTATTTTACCTCCCTCAGCCATGGTGGCCTCTTCTTTAATATTAGGATAATAACAACAACAACAGTGAGCAATTATTTAGCTCTTAATAAGTGCCTGGCACTGGGTGGCATGAGATCTCTGTTAAACAATCTAAGAGACAGGCCTAGATTATTCTTCTCCTTCATATTGGGGGCCAAGATACAGAGAAGTAAATTAGTTTGCACATGGTAACCCAGATGGTAAGCGGTGGAGCTGGGGTACGGACCACGAAGCCTTATTCCAGAGCCTGCGAAGAATGACAATCCTCCTCCTCTATCTTTTCCTCGTAGTAGGTGCAGCAAATTCGTTGTCCTGGTGGGTGTTTAAAGTCTGTCTCTAGGGGTTTGGGATATCAAGTATATGAGGGAATGTGGCAGCTGAGAAATTGTTTTTTTGTTTTGTGTATTTTTTTGCAGAGGGGAATATATTTTTTATAACCTGCATAATTTCCTCCTAATATGTTCAGTTCCCTAATATGTTCAGTTAGAAACTGTGGGCTTCTTCTGGAAAATAAACATGTTTTATTCAACTTGAAGTCCCCAGCTTAATGCCCAGCACATAGTAGGTGCTTAGTGGATGCTAGCCGAAGGAACTGAGGCTCCTCCCGGACTCACACAGCGGGGCTCCTTTCTCTGGGGTTGACCTGCAGACTAGGCACATCAGAGGGTGGAGGACAGACGTGCATCTGTCCTTAGGCATTGGCAAAGGGGGTCTGGGTGAGTGGCCAGGCACATGAATGTCTGTGGCTGGCTTTACGACGATACTTGAACATTTGCTGAGCAAAGACTCCTAAAGCCTCTCAATGCAGGAACTTAAAAAAAAAATGAACCAATATATAGCTAAGATGTGTAGGTGAATACATTCAGCATGCTTCTCCCTTCAGTTAATTAGGAAACTTTATTACAGGAAAGTCGAAGGGAAACGTACCAACCTCTGAGGCGTGGGAACGAGGGATGCCAAGAGCTGCTCCATCATCATTCCCACCCCACTCTCTCTGGGTCTGCTGACGCACGCCCTGTCTGTCCAGTGAAGTTCATCTGTGAAACAGCTCGGCTTGCACCTGGGCTGTGGGAAGGAGCCGACCGAGTAGAAGCGACGTGTGCCCATCTAGGAATCAGAACGCCCGAGTTCTGACCCCATTTGTCCGGTTTTCTGCATGATGCATGATTACAGCAGGAGATGCCCGTATTCTGGGCTCAGCTACCTCATCTGGTGAAGGGACTGACAACTGTCCTTACCCCTGAGGTGCCTGGGAAGTCGGGTGAGACAGTAAGACATGTGAAATATGGAGTCTTAGGCTCAGGGACACCACTATACCTGATCAATTCAGGGAACAAAAGACAAAAACAATCCCTGTAGGGGCTCACTAGGCCCTATAGACCAAACATTTGTGGTCTCACTGGGTTTTCCACAGTTCAAACCATGTTGAGCTGGTACATGGCCAATGGGTGACCCTTTGGGCCGCAGTGTCCGCCTAGACCAGGAGTGATTCACATCCTATCAGACACTCTGACTTAACATAATGCAGGCCAGGTCAGGTTAAAGCACACACATGCGCTCAAAAATGAGGGCTGGCTGCCCTCTGACCCTCAGTTCAATAGCTACCTCCTGGGCAGTGATCCTAGGGAGATAGGAGTGTCCACTTCAAAGGACAGAGATGGGGCGCATTTACGGGTATGCAGGGGCTCCTCCCAGGTGTTGCTGCTCCAAACCCCTCCCCACCTCTGGGAAGGAGGCCAAGTTGGCCTTGGGAGAGCAGAGAGAAAAGGACTCTTCATGAAGCCAGTGGCTTCTCTGGAGCATCACTGGGCACTCTGAGGTGGTCCTGCACTCAGGGAAGTGGGGCCCACTACCAAGGCCCCAGCTGGGGCTGAAGGGGACATACCTCAACTGAGGTACCCTCTGCAAGCACCTTCACCATGAAATTTTCCCTGGTTCCTTCAGAAAGGACCAGTCACTTCTGTGTTTTCCAAACACACAACTTCCTTCACAGGACTCCTCTGGGAGGGAGGGGCCAGTGCTGACACAGGGTAGTTATGCACAAAGTAAGTATGGGAGTGCTAGGAGGAGAATGGTTCTTGACATTATTACATAGACTGATCTAAACAGTGTCCTCTCCCTGGAGAGACAGAGAAACTAAGGCCCGGAGAGTGGGGAAATCACTTGCCTGAGGTGGCTGCTGGGAGTCAGCAGGCCATGGGGACAGAGCTAGGAGCCCCTCGTGCCCATGTGCACGCTGACCTGGGCTTCAGAAAAAAGTTCTCCTTCCCCACCCTGCCTTAATCCACCAACGAGGCTGTGCACAGCCCAGCCAGGAGGGGGAAATATCCACATTACAAAAATCATACGAAAGAAATTATGGATGGAAAAATCATTACCTTATAAATCGGCTGAGCTGTTCAGAACTTGTAGGAAACAGGGCATATAAAATTCATATGGCACGTTGGGGCTTTGATAGCGCCTCATTACAGCTCTCAGACTCCAGTGAAAAATGTCCTCACCCAGAGAGGGCTAATTTTCCTTTATTAATGACACGGGCTTGCGGGGGGGGGGGGGGTCGCTGATGCCATAAATTCCAGCTACCTGAGGACTCCGGCGCTTGCGACCAACTCTTCTGAGCGACCTATCTCTCAAGGCTGCTCCACCCGCTCACTGACTGCTGCAAAGGAAGCAGGACGGGAAGAGGTGGCCCAGGCCCCCAGGCTTTATTTGGACCACAAACACACAGTGCGGGAGGTCGGAGGTTATCTCTTCTCTGATGAGGGCCTGACCTGTGATGGTTAATAAATCAGTCCCTCAATGGGAGATGGATAGGGGACTCACACATTATCCCAGTTTTTAGGTGCGCGCTATGCCACCCACACCCCTCATGGCCACTCTGTGACCTGGTCAGGGCTCAGGCTATTCTAAGTGGGTGAAACTGGACCCTGGTCACAGGCTCATAAGGGATCCAAGAATACAGAATCACAGTCATAATGTCAGAGAGAACAGCACAGGCTCCTAGCCTGTGGTTTGGCCTTTGTTACAACAGCAGTCAGCACCCAGAGTTACACAACTTGGAAACCTAGGTTAAATCCTCTCTTTGCCCATGATACAAATGAGGAGACTGAGGGTCCACAAGCATTCCCTGAATGCCAGCGCGGTGACCTGGAGGGGCAGGGAGAGGGAGACCAGGCCACCTGACCCACCTCCTCTGCAGCACATAATGATGGGAAATGCAGTGGCAGCTCCTGGTTCTTCTGGCCCACGTGCCCCGAGAGAAAAGAAAAGGGGGAGGTTTTCCGTCTTCCAGATAATGACATGTGCCAAACATCTCTCCAAAAGCCTCTGTCCCTTGGGCCCACAATTAGCAACACTTCACACCTGTGTGTGGCCGTCACAGATTTTGTGCATGTTGCTTAGTGTGAGCTCTACGGCAGCCTCCTAGGCCGGGTTACAGGTGAGAAATTGGAGGAGCAGGGCAGTTGGGTGGTTGTGACGGGCTGGACTGTGTCCCCGCCCCCCCGTACCCCCCACTTCATATGTTATAGCTCTAACCCCAGTTCCTCTGATGAAACTGTAAGAGTATGTGGAGATAGGGTCTTTAAAGGCGTAATTAAGTTGAAACGGGGTATTTAGGGCGGGCTCTAACCCAACCTGACTGGTGTCCTCATAAGAAGAGGAACTGAGTCATCCAAGGGAGGCATGACACGTGTGTGCATGGAGAGACGGCCATGTACAGAGGCAGCAAGAAGGTGGTCACCTACAAGCCAGGGAGGAAGCCAACCCTGGTGGTGCCCTGATCGCCGACTCCCAGCCTTCAGAACTATGACAAATGCCCCTTGTTACTCAAGATTTATCAAGATGAGACTTGAACCCAAGTCTTCTGGCTCTCAGTTCTGACTCTTCCCTCCTGACAAGTGGGCACCTCTCAAGGCCCCCGAGAGCTGGACTGTGAATTCTGAGATGATAGAAGTTGCATCTCCAAAGCTTGGCACCAGGTCTGGCAGGCAGTGGGGACTTTATCTTTGCTGTTTTGTAAACCATGTGTGAGCTTATGAGGCTGGTGTGCTGGGTGCCAAGATGGATGGGGCTGCTCTGGGAACTGGGGGAGGGGAGGGAGGCCAGGGCACGCCTGGCCTCTGAAGGCAGACTTGGCCCCCACCGGGCTTCTTTCGCCTTTGTGATAGCTGAGGTCAGCACCCGGGGTTACACAACTGCCTTCTTGCTCTGTCCCCACCCCCTGCAGCCAAAGTGGAATTCCCTGATGGGCTATTTGGCACGACCTGGGGTTTCACAGGCCTGTTCTTTCCAGAAGAAGTTGCAGACCGGCCAGCGCTGGCCCACAGGCTCCCAGGAGAATTGCAACACCAAGGCGTTCACCCCAGATCAAATTCCCCCGCCTGGAGCTTTTGAGCTACTTGTTTATACAGAAGAAAATCTATTTCCCACCCTCAGCAGGGAGGCGGCTGGACACAGACATTTGTGTCATCGGGGCATGGCATAGGAGGTGTAGCTGACAACGAACACTTCTATCAGTTGCAAATCCTTAGTGGATGCTGAAGACTTCTCCCAAGACCCAGGCTGCCTCAGCCAGGGCAGGGACAGAAGCCTGGACATAGAGCGAGGGACGTAGAGGACAGCAAAGAAGACCTTTCTCACGGTCAGAACTGATTCGTGATGCATTACACCGTCCCTAGCAGAGCTGAGCTTGCTGGCAGGGGTGGTAGACAAGCTGCTGCTAGAATTAGAGGAAAGGACCTAACCATCGTGTGGACGGTTAGCCAAAATGACCCCAAAGGCCACTTCCAGCCTTGGAAGAGCTCGAGTTTAGAATCTAGATTCATCCACTCAGTGAACATTTATTGAGTTCTTACGAGCCCTGTGTCCTGACAAATGAGACTCTGTCCAAAGGAGCTGGTGGGGAGGGAGGGAAGTGGATGCTTACAGTCTGGAATCATGTGCACAGGGACAGATCCATGTCCAGGACACTTCTGTGGCAGACACTGTCCATGCCTCATCCGTATCCCCTCCCTAAATACTCCTGGCCAACTTCCAACTGCCAGCACCTGCGTTTGTTTGCCAACAATGGACAGAACTGGAGTATCAATAGCTCAGCTCCCTGCTGTGAGGCTGGGTGATTCTGAGCTGCACATTCCACACCATTCCCAGGTATCCCCTCGGATGGAGCTCCATCTGTCAAGTTCACTTCTCCAACCCTCTGGGTTCAAGTCTTCAGAAGAACTGCTTGTACTCAAACCCTTCACTCTGCTTCTGGGAGAACACAATCGAAGAGAAGTGAAGGATATCCTGAACCCCCATAAAGTGAGGTGGGGTGTTGTGGCCAACGTCCATCCCCAGGGCAGATGCTTGAGCTCTTCCCAGAGGAGAAGGGAGTTTTCCAGGTAGACAAGGGCAACGGCATGGACAAGTGCATGGAGGACTGAAACCAGGCCGACGAGTGCAGAAGACAGGAGCAGGGACCGAGGCTGGGCCAGCGTGGCCTCCTCCTCACCCGGCCTGGTGCACATCCCCCAAAGGCCCCACCCTCCCAAGGGTCCCCCGTCCCTGTCTCTGCCTCTGGTTACACACTCCCGGCCCATATCTACCCAGACTCAGCCCGGCTTCCTTCCCCTCCGCTGGGAGGTCTCCCTCGGCCACCTCCTTGTCACATACTCTCACTTTGTCTCGCTTCTGCTCTGTCCCCGTTCGCTCTGTGGGCACACCACATGGATGCAGCAGAGCTGAGATGCCACCCCAGGTCTCTCAGACTCCCCAGGCCATGCAGCTCCCTGCCACCTCTACGCCCCAGTGTCTGAGCTGGGAATTGGCTCAGACCAGGAGATGCCTGAGTGTCGGTTGACTGACTGAGGAACTGCAGTGGGGAGGGAGGTAACGAAAGAGCCTGCGGGCTGACTCACGCCTGATCCTTCTCAGTCTCCCTGGCTCGTTCCATGTCCTCTGTGTGGGTGTCCTCCCAGGGGATGCTAGAAAGGGTCTGCGCTCTGAGCACTGGCTGGTTGACAGGCCCCCTCCTCTCTGTCTCAGGCTGCCTTGCGTTCTATATTTACTTCCCTTCTCCCTACCTCACACGCTCCCGCCCACCCCAGCCCTCCAGGACTGAAGTAGCTTCTCAGCATCTAAAAACTAATGAATAATAAATCCTCAGAACGGGAGCCTAGCCTCTTAAATACTGAAAGCTACAGGGGTGATAACCATGCCCCCCAGTCTAAGAAGATTCACAGGAACGTATCTGGGCCTACAGAGCGGTATGTACAGAGATTAGAGTCACAGAGTGGGGCTAAGGGTGGGGGACAGAAGGGAGGAAAAGAGACAGAGAGACGGAGACAGAGGGGCAGAGGGGGAGAGGCAGAGGGAGGGGGAGGGAGAGAGGTTTATTTTGACCACTATGCTCAACAGGAAACTAAGTTTGCTTTTGAGTTATACTTAAGCCGAAAGAGTCAGATAGTTTTCTAGTCAGGGGCGTCTGTTCAAGTCTCCCTCTTTCACTTGTCAGGTGAGTGACTTTTAGACCACTGATACTCAGTGTCCCCAGCCATAACGAGAGTGATAGTTCCAACTTGGCAGGGCCATGGTGAGAATTAAATGCGGTGTGCGTGCACGTGCGTGTGTGCACGTGCGTGCATGCACGTGCACGTGCATGTGCGTGCTCCTCACATGTGCTGACTTACTCAATACCAGACATGAGCAAATTACTCCACCTGCACCACGTTCCCGAATCCTCCCATCGACCCTACAAGTCAAGCACTATTAGTATTCCCATTTTATCAATAAGGAAGCTTATCAATAACAATGTCCCAAGACAACTCAGCTAGTATATGCAGGAGCTGGGGATTCGACCCCAGACCGTGTGACCCCAGAATTTGTGCTCTCAATAAGCACGGTTGACAGAGTAGTAGGTCCTTGACATGACAAAGGGGCAGCCAGAAGACAGGAAGTGCCGGAGCAGGGGAAGCTGTCAGGAACCCTTTCAGAGCTCTGCGCTAAGGACTAAGCTGGGAAAGCAAAACAGAGAGAGAGAAACTGTCCAAAAACATAACCCAAACCCAAACACCACAAGCCACAACGTGGCCCCTGGCTCGGCTGGGCTCTCAAGAAACCAGAGCTGGGCCCAGACTGCGGCCCAGACCGATGAGGGGGCGGGAGGGGCTCAGGGCAGAGCTGCCTGGGGAGGCCTGAGGGGCTCCCTGCCCCGAGGATCGCCTCTCATACAGATTCTAAGGCTGTCTTTGTTGCTGTCGGAGACTGAGAGAGAATTCCAGGCCAAAGTCATCTAACCGACCATGAACAGAATTGAGTTTCTGTCTCCCCCACAACGCCCGGGCCAGTACGGGATTCATTTTCACGATTCCCTTTGAATGGTGTGAGCTGGAGAGAGCCAAAAACAGGCCCCACGTGGCCACACAGCGCCAAGAATCTGAGCCTCCCTGCAGCCCGCCAGGGCCACCGTTCCGAGACAGGTCCTGCCAGAACTCTCCGGGAACCAGTAAACTCTCCAAGCACGCCGTGACTGCCCGCAGCTCCCACTGAGCCAGTCCATTTCTGCTAATCCAGCACGAGCTATGTTCCAGGCACTTGTACATTATTTCACTTAATTTGAGAGGAGGAGGTGGTACGATTACTGTTATCTCCTCTCAGCAGATGAGGAGACGGGCTGGGTAATTTGTCCAACTTGACTTTCCCAAGTGTCTCTGATGCAAAAGCTTAACAACCGTAGTACCTGCCCCAAAGCTGAGTGACTCCCAGTGTATTTTTCTTGGCCATCTCTAAAATGGGGGTGATGGGGACTAACACCTCTCCAAAGGCCAGGCTGAGTTCTCATATTCTCTTTGATGCTGAAGAGTTTCACTTCCATGGCTTCTCAACAGCAGCCAGAACCCCATGGGGCAGGTAAAGGGGGGCTAGTGGGAAAGCCCCCCATACACTCTGGAAACACGCTGAGCAGAAAAAAAAGTGTTTTCTAATGAAAGCTGGCTAAGCAGAGCAGCCTCTGTGCAAATACCCTGAACAGGGGCTTGGTTGGTGCTGGGTCCCAGGGCCACTCACTGGGGAGTGGTCAAGCCAGAAAATGTCAAGCTCTGGGGGATGAGCAAACAGATTCCCATGGAGTCCACATTCCTCGGCCTGCAGCCTAGGGCCCAGACTCACCAGTGCGCCCTGGCACTGTCTGGCGGTGGTCCGATTTGGGTAAAGGGGCAGGATCAATATTTGCTGGTATATATTGGGTCCCACCTCCAGCAGCATCTGTGTTTGGACAGGCCTGCCTCCCACCCCCCAGAATCTCTTTCAAAGGCCTTTTGGGCCCTGTGGGTCCCCAAAGAAGAATGGTCACTAGACTTGGAGGCCCAGGGTTGGGGATAACTCTGGTGGGATTTCCCATAGTGTCTGACCTCTAACTTGTCACGGATTTCAGAACTAGGAAAATTTGTGCAAGGAAGGATCTCGGGGAGCCTCACTCAGGGCCTTCTTGTACTCCATGTTATTTAATATGGGTTATTCTGGGAGTCACACATGATTCCTCTTTTTTCCTTCCAAATCCCACCATCTGTTCATCTGTTCTTCCACCCATTCTTCCAATACTTACTAAGTTTTCAATAACTTTGAAAGTCTGTTTCTTTCCAACTGTCACTGGCCCGGCCCAGGCTCAAGCCCAAGCCCAAGCCCCTCTTGTCTGGATAGCCACAATGGCCTCCTACCCGGGCTCCCTGCTTCCTGACTCTTGCCCTGCAATCTGTTCTCCAGGCTGCAGCCAGAGTGACCTGCTAAACCTCCAAGGGAGTCGTGTCTCTCCTTGCCTGAAACCTGCAGTGGCTCCCATGCCTGTAGGACCGAGATGGCCTGCAGACACCTTCGTGATTTCATCACTGTTTCTTCCCTCTGGCCTCCTTCCAGCCTCCCCTCCACAGTATCATGATGTAACAGTTATGAGCAGGGATCTGGCCTCAGAACGACATGGTTTTCAATTCTGCCACCTACTAGCTATGTCCTTTCTGGCAAGTCACTTACATTTCTGAGCCTCTGTGAAATGGAGGTGGGTTTTTTGGGAATAAAACTAGGAAACTATATTTCAAATTCTTAGCACAATGCCTACCAGCTGTGGAGTTGGTGAGCTTAGCCGTGCTACATCTCAGAGACCTGGAAGGGGCCCCACGAGGTGTGTGAATGGTCGTCTTCCACCGGTGTCGCTCAGGAGACTTACAGAGCCGGTTCTCTTCCTTCCTCTATCTCTCCACTCCGGAGGTTCTGGTTGGGCTTTGATCAGAGGAGGAAAGTACTGGGGATGACGCCTTGGGAGTCTGCACTAAGGTGTCCTTCCTTTGAGTTCGTATAATCAAGATGCAACTGGAAGTGTCTCATCCAGCCAGTGAAACTGCATCCCTTTGCTAATTGTCTGGAGTAAGCCATAGTCCCCTACGATTTGATGGCAAGAGTCAGCTCCAAGTTAAGGAGCCGCAAGCACTCTAACAAGTATTAACGACACAGACACGGGTGCGTTAGGCCCTGCCACATCACAATTTGCATTTTGCAGTGAGAGTTAGTGCAGCTCAGAGAGGGAAGGTAGTTCTCCAAAGGCTGCAGCCACTTGGTAATATACTCAAGATTCAAGGTCAGGCTCTGACCTCTCACCCCTGAGCTGGTTTTCATTTTGTTTGGCATTTGTTTCTTTGACTTTATAATAATGTATTAAGAAAGGCAGCTTGTGTATTTGTGGAGAGATGGAGGAAAGAACATGGCTTTGGGGTCACATACACCAGTCTGAAGCTTAGATGTTTCACCAAATCGCTGTGTGACTCTGGGCAAGTTGCTGGCCATCTCTGATCCTATTTCCTCATTTGTGAAGTGAGAGTAATAAGCCTCCTTCTTGAAATGGTGGGAAGATTAAATGTAAAAAGTTTCAACAGAGCACCTTGCATAAGGCTGCGGCTTCGGAGGCTCTCTGTGGTTCATGAGGGTTTTTGGAGTCAGACTGCCTGGGTTTTATTTGAACATCTTTACTTAAAATGAAGTATTTCAAACAAAAAATGCAGAGGAATATAACAAAAACCTCTGTACTTATCACGGAGATTTACCATTGATATTCTATAGTATTTGCTTCACATATTTTTAAAAATAATAAAATTATAGCATCAGAGGTCCGCCTGCCCTCTCCTTGATCCCATTCACCTCTCTTCCCCTCTGGAGGCAATCACTTCTGAGGCTGGGGTACACCCTTCTTGTCAGTATTTTTATTCTTTTGTTACATGCTTATATGAGCATCAACAATATGGAATATTGTTTTGTTTTTACATTTGCATAAATGGCAGAAGCCTGCACACATTGTTCTATGATTTGCCTTTTTAACCCGGTACTATGTGAGATTTATCTGTGTTGACACAGGCAGGCCATTCCTTCTAACTGCCGTCTGTGTTCCAATGCATGAATATAGGAAGTGCTACCTGCGCATTTGATGGACAACTCCTCATGCCCTGCCCAGGCTGTTTTCATTAAACAGTCATGAAAGAGCGACATGGGGAAAGAGAAGCCACTTTCCCTGGAGATGGACAGGCCACTTTCTGAGTATGACACTGGACTCAAACAAAGTTTCTTAAAATGTTGCTCAGCATGGGTGAGTCATGCCAAGACAGTCCAATTTCTCCTCCCCCTGTAAGCAGAGCCAAAGGCATTCTCTGGTAGGGGGACAGGGAAGACGAGGCAGGACCCCTGCCTGTTTCCTAACACGCCACCCCCACAGCCCCTCTGGAGTGCTCCCCGCCCCTGCTCTGCGGGTCCTCCTGCTCATCACGGACCCAGGCTCTATCTTCTGCCACTCTGCTGCAGGCTCGGCGTTTGGCACACAGTAGGTGCTCAGTCAATATCAGTGATGGACATAAGAGAGTGAAGTAAAAATGAGTAAGTATATGAATGATAAAAGGACCAAGTAAATGAATGCAATTTTGGCCTTAGAGAGCCATCTCCATTGACCTTGGCAGCTTAGAGTGGGCTGAGGTTCCCATCCATGGTTCTAGGCTTTGCCACTGACAGCTCGGGCTCTCCCTACACGGCGTGTGCTCCAAAGCTCTGGAGTCTTCCCAGCCGTGATGCTCGAGGTTGGGAGTGACGCGCAGGGCCGCCTCGCTGCGCCTGCACACCCGCCCCGTGCCCGGGTTGCGCACTGTCCGCACCGGCCTCTCATTTGTCAAGAGCACAGTCTGGGATGGATGCCTTGCTCACCACCTACGGTAAAGGAGATTTATTACCCCACGAACTCTTTTTATCCTTTTCCCTCCCAGAGACTTGGATGGATTTTATCTTGATAAATGATGAGGCCTGGGCCCTGCGGGCGGAAGAACGGGGAGCTGTGAGCTCGGAAAGAAGGAAAAGAGAAGAGTGTCAGAGGCTCTTGGCCATTGATGTGCAGGGGGGCTGTCACTCAGTGCTCCTCCAAGGCTGGAGGCGGTACCTGAATAGGAGAGTTCTGGAGATTTCAGCAAAGTTCCAACAACTTGCTGGGTGATCCCAACGGTATTGCCCTCTTCATCTGGACCCTTTGGGGCTTTGGACTCAACCGTCATAAAGGCACCTTCTGTATCTAAGCGGTCAGTCCTGGTGCAAGGCGAGGACTTTCCTGAAGTGGCCTCCCCCTCTTCCAGCCCTGGCCCATTAGTAGCTATTTCCTAATCTGGGGCCTCTTGGTGTCCTGAGCCCATCACCTTCCTGAAGCTTCTCCTAGAGGTTACTACCTGAGTGCTCATCTTCTTAGCCTGAGTGCAGGTGCCCGAGCTCGGGCCCCATGAGCTCGGGGCCAGACCCCCGAGCTGCCACTTTGGTCCTGCCCTACGGTGTGCACCTATCTGGCACCCTCCTACCTGTCCTTCTGCGGGGCCACAGACCCCTCCCTGGAAAGCTTAAGGACATCTTCTCAGTACCTTTTTCTGGGTATCCCCCCAAATTCCTCCCGATGACTCTGCTTGAGGCCTGACTGCTCACCTGTCTGTCCCTGCCGATAACCTTCTGGGTCATCAGGTCTGATCCACATCAGTGATCCAGCACAGACCTTGCACAGAGAAGGTCTCTCTGAATGAAAAAAGGAGCTGAAGGCATGAGAGAACTCTCCTGAGATCCTCCTCTTATCTCAGGGGTCAGCTTCCTGGGCACGAGGACTGTCCTTTCCTTCTCAGCATTGCTTTTGCCACCCAGTCAATGCTCAAGAGGTGATGTCTAATGCTAACAGTGTCTCTGTGCCAGGCACTGTGCCAAGCACTTTCTATCTCATTTAATACTCTCAATGGCCCACAGAGTAAGATTTCCCATCCCCGTGTCAGACAGTGGGGGCGAGCCCGAGCAGAGGGAAGCGACCGCCGAAGTTCATACAACTTGTGAGTGCCGGACGAACATGACCTCTTGCCCCTGAAGCCCGGTGTTGCCACTCTGTCTCCTCCTGACCTAGTGGACAATAGTGCTGTGGCCTCTTGCAGAAGCCTACCAGGCAGGAAGGGCTTGCCTTTGCACTCCTGGAGTGGCAGAGCCTGCAGACCCCCCAGATAAGGGCCTCAGGCTGGTGACCGAGGGTCTGGGTGCAGCAGGGAACTCCTGCCTGGGTATAGAGACTGCGGTGGTTTGGTCAGGGTGGTGGCCCTGTCTGTTCCCTAAACCAAATGTGGTCACGTAGGCTATGGCCTCTGCTCAGCTGGGAGAGGAGCAGAGGGGCCTCAGCTGGGAGTTCATTGTTTTCCCAGTACATGGGGCTGCCCATCATTCAGCGGGCACTGTGCTTTATGCCAGCAGACTCCGGCTTCGGGGGCCTGACCCTTGGGTTCCCCATCCTTCCCTTCTTTTCCTCCTTGTGCACTCTCTTCCTCCTCTGGCCTGCTCCTCTCACCTCTGGATATCCTCTCCCTGCCAACGCTGTGGTCCAGTGGTTACACAGTGCCAGCCACACATGACTGAGACATGGATGTGGCTAACCAGTGGCCCACCAGGCCCATGTGAGTGCCAGTTGGACCCCAGCCCCTGCATCCAGAATCAGCTTCCCACCCACCCTCACCCCTCAACTCTCCATTTCAACAACTGTGTCTGAGAGTTGGCTCATCAGTCCCCGGGCAAAACCTGCCTTGGTTTTGACTTGCAAAGCTCTGGCTAGGGAATTCAGAAGGCTTTGTGCCACGGCCCCTCTCGGGCCAGGCCTTGGGGCCAGAGGAGGCTTCTACATGCACCAGCAGGCCCTTGGGCAGAGCCCAGGTGGGGGCCTGTCTTAGCCGCTGCCCACTTTGATGAGAGAAGCAGGGATCACGCCAAAGGTCCAGGGTGGCATGTTCCCCTCATCTCCACCTGCCCAAATGGGACAAGACTCCGTCCAGCTGTCTCTTCGAGGGTGAAGTGCTCAGCACCTTCCAGCCCTGGCACCCCTATCTCAGTGCTGATCTCATCCCACATGGTATGATAACCATCACTCCTCTCACCGGGCAACCATGCACAGGTAACCAAACCCTGGGGCACTCGTGAGCTCACTCAGCCCTCACCCAACCCCGGCTTGCTGACAGACGTGTAAGTGCAGTTCAGGGAGGGAGGCCCCGCTAGAACGGAGTGGAGCAAGGATGCGAACCCTGCTGGTTGCAGCGTGTCACGGTGCTGGCCCGCCGTGCGCCCGCTTGGTGCTGGGGCCCTCATGGTCAACGACACAGGCCCTGGTCCTTGACGTCCTGGGCTTTCACTGTCCAGGAGAGCTGAATGCTCAGCCATCTGGATGGACTCACATCGCTACCTCCTCCACACCTTCGTTCTTGCTGTTTCCCTCTTCTTAAACTCTTACTCAAACTCCCAGAGCTCAGCTTAAGTCTCCTTTCTCCAAGAAGTCTCCTCCGCAGAGATCCTCAGCCCCCCGCAGGCCAGCACAGCTGCACAGACTCACCCTGTTGTGTGCCGCCAGCCTTGGGACCCACGTGAGCTGCACCTACTGGAACAGCCCTGTCTCCTTCCCTTGCATCTTAACCAGCACCTCCTGGCACCTGGCACAGGGCTGGGCACCCAGAAACAACGCCTCATGCTCTAACCAGGGGCTCAACTCTGTGGGAAATGGTCCCAGCCCCCAAATCTGTGTTCCAAAGGACACAGAGCACTGATGAATCCTGGATTCTTGAGTGACAGCAGGCACCCATCCTTTTCTCCTCTGAACCCCAGTGTCTTATTAGTAAAATGAGGGTCTCATAGTCTGATGGAATCTAAGCCCTGGTGAGCATCTCCCTCAATCTCTGGTGCTACGGGGGAGGGGACAGGTTCCCAGCAGAACCAAGACTACAACTAGGTGACCTCAACACTCTCTTCCAGGTTGAAATTCTTCAATTAGCTACAGCAGTGGTTCTCAACCTGGGGGCAATTTTGTGTGCCCCTCAGGAGACATTCAGCAATGATTGGTCATCTCAAATGGGGGAGGAGGTGCTACTGGCATTGAACCCCCCAGGCGGAGGCGAGGGATGCTGTGAAGCACCCTACAGTGCACAGGTCGGCTCCCAGGACAAAGAAGGATCCACCCTAAAATTTCAGTAGGGTCAAAGCTGAGGAGCCTTGGTCTACACTAAGGAAAATTACATGATTTTCTCCCTCTTGTACCTGTGGCCTTTGCTCAGAGTAGTTTGAAGTAGACTCTATTTGCTTCTTAGGGACAGAGGTACCCCACTGGTTTTTCCCCTTGGGTTGACCCCCCCAACCCCCATCAGGCCTCCCAGGAGCCTTGTCCAAAACCCACACAGCAGTGTCTCTGAGGAGGGGTTTTCTGCAGACACACTGTGTGGTCTAGGCTGACCCCAGTGGTGGGGAGGGAGCCCTGCTGCCTGGAAACCAGCTTCTACCTCGCCCCAGGCTCCTGCTCCTCCCAAGGACGTCCTAGAACTGGTGGAACTAGCATGGTGGGGGACCTCACGAAGGCAGTGAGGAGTCCTGGACTTACGCTGAAGGCTTAGCTTTACCCACTCCTAGCTGTGTGTCTTGAGCAAATCATCAACCGCTCTGATCCTGGGTTTCCCCATCTGCAGGTTGGGCACAGTAGCTGCCAATTGAGGTTATTATAAAGGGCAAGTTCAAGTGAGATACTGCTGTGTGGAGAGCACCTGGCCAGGACCTGGCACATAGCAGTTGCTCATGAAACTCACTGATCTCTGACGCCTCCATCCTCCTGGGCTTTTCCACCCCACTGCAGTTTGGGGCTGAGTAGAGAACTGGCAAAAGGTGAGAACCAAGGCATCACCTTTCCCTCTCTCCTCTCCTTCCCCGCCTCCGGCCTTTTTTCCAGAAAGGTTCTGTGGAGTTGATCTCTCCTCTCAGGCGCGGGTCACTCTGCCCCCGGCTGTGAGTCCCACCTGATTAGATTCGCAGGCCATCCCCCACAATCCCACAGAGTCAGGCCACACCCTGGAGGCAGATTCACCTCTCCCAAGCTGAGTTCCCACATTGCTCTTGTTCAGGGCCTATGCTGGCTGGCCCTTCAGCACCTGCAGGATAAAGTCCCAGTGCTGGGCTTGGGTCAGAGGTCCCGTCCTTCTCATTCTGGTCTCATCGGCCCTGCCACACTGCGAGCGAGTGGGCAACCCCCCAGCAGTGTGATCAGGCAGCGCCCCTGCCGGCAGCGCCCACCCCCACTTTCCGACCATCAGGGTCTTGCACATCCTGCAGGATCAGTTCCGGTGTCATGGTTGTTGTCAGCCGCTGACCCTGACTCCAGGCCCCAGGAGACACTGTCACACACTGACCCCTCAGTGTCCAGATGGGTCCGGACTGTGAGCTTCTTGAGGGCAGGGGCTGCGTCTTGGGCATGCCCAGGAACCATCCAGAACATGGTAGAGAGCAGGCTGAATACATGCTCGGTAGTGGCATGAGTGAACACACGAACCAACGAATTACATACACGGAGGTGGAAAGACATTATTGTGTGTACAGTGGATTTAGAGTCAGTGGGGCCTTGGGCTCAACTCTCGACTCCTAACTGTCGCCTAGACAGGTTCCGTCATTCCTCTGTGCTTTGGTCTTCTCATGTGTAAAGGCTGATGCTAAGGACTGCTGTAAGGACTAGAAGTTAAATGAGGTGTGAAGGTAAAGGGCCTAGCATAGTGCATGAGTTGTCATTACTGTGGCGATCGTTAATCATCATCACAGGCCAGGGAACTCACTGGCGTTGACCCTGTGCTCTGTTCTGTGTGCAGGCAGAAGGTTGAACCCTGCCCATGTGCTCGGGAGCTCGTAGCCTGGCAGGAGATCAGCTGTGACATAGCAAACCTCAGGACCGGGCAGGACTGCACAGACCCAAGTTCTATAGCAGTGGCCGATGTGCTCAGTCCCACGGAAGGCTGTGGTCTGCAGGAGGCAGACATGGGCCGGCCATCTCAGCTCAAGGCTGGCTAAGATTCTCCAGGGCAAAGAGAACACATTTCTGTGTAAGTCCCCAAAGGGAGCCTTTAATTCCTAGGGGATCAGTGAAGGCTCAAGAGCTATAATGTGACTTAGGGAGTCCTGACGTTTTCTTACACCCTACCTCCTTCAGGGGCACAGGAAGGCAAAGAGGGGCCCCATCCTACTGGCTTCCCGAAGATGAGGGCTCATACTCTGGGAGAGAGACATTGGCTCCGTGTCCTTGAGGAGTGGCTCGGCCAGGACAACACTCTCTGTTTGCCAACCCCATTATCACAAGCACAGACTTCCCAAGCCCTTCCTAGTCCAGGAGAGTCTTGGAAAATTCCCAAGGCACGTGCTGAGATGAAGGTGAAGGATAAGGCAGGAGGCCCCTTGGCTGTGTTCCTCCTATGCTTGAGAACTTGGCTGTGCCTGTGATGCAATTCAGTGGACCCCTCTCCACCTCACCCTTCCCGTCCAAGCCTGTTATTCCCTGACTTTCTAACAAGCGCCCAAATGAAGGCAGGCTGAAAGGCCCCAGGGGCCTCTACGTCCAGGAATGGGCTATTAGTGGATTTCAAAGGCCCAGCTTTGACTGCAAAGCTGCAGCCAGCTAGACCCTCATTCTTGGGCCCTGTCATAGCCAATCTGCCCCTCACCAGCTGGTAAGAGATTTCCCTATACTCACTACACAGTCAGACATCAGAGCCACCTGCCTGTCTCCTGCAAGGAAGTAAAATGTGTAATGACAACTGCATTTGCAGAGCTGCCTTGGAGTGTGGACCCAGATGCTCTGAAATCATTCTTGGCTGTACTGTTTGCAGTGGCACATCCGCCTACAAATGAGAAAACATGGTCTTTGGCCAAGAGGTGAAGTGAGGATGTCTGTCCTTCCCTGCCTTGCACCAACACCCAGCCAGGCTTCCCTACCTATATCTTTTTCTGCAAAGTGGGGGCGGGGGGGGGGGCAGAATGGTAGGCATCAGAGTGTGAAACTAGGAGTGGCTGGAGGTAGAAAGGGAATGAAGCGATAGAGAAGCAACAAGGCAAAGGCAGCACCTGGAGCTTCCTAGCTGGGCGACCTAGGTCAAGTTCGTCAGCTTGTCTGGGCTTCAGGAGGGGCTGCAGGGAGGATTAAATAAGATAATGTTTGCAAAGTACTTAGCATTACATATATTGGCTTCCTTCCATTTTTTCTGGAAGGAAGGAGAGAAGGACGGAGGGAGTGAAGAAAGAAAATGGTGATCTCTTCCAAGGACAGGCAAACATGCCCAATGGACATCAGAAGTGTAAAATTGTGTTTTTGCAGGCTCCGGAATAACTTTCCTGTGACAGTTTGGGTTTTAATGGATTCCAGAAACCTGAAAACTTCTCTGCAGTCAGAACAGGATGTTTAACTTTTGTCCTTCATTAAAAAAACGAGGCATTCACTAATCTCTCCATTCACTGGAAATATGTGGGAAACAATGAGAAATAGGCTAAAAGAAAGAAAAAGCCAACGTGAAATGTTCTGTTTTTAAATACGAGCAACCAACAAGAGGGTTGCAAAACGCGGCTGGAATCAATAACAAACCTTTTGGAGATGAACCATTGCAAGTGATGTTTTATCAGGGGCAAATACTTGGGAGGCTCCAATTTTGATGCCTTTAGTGGAGTTTGGACTTCCTTCAATACCTCAAGGGCAGGAAAAGGAAATGCTTGTATCGGAAGGGGGCAGGAGGGGAACTGGCTTATCAAGAAAACACCACCTCCTTGTTCTTTTCTCTCGAATTCCTTCCTAATGTGACATGCGGAAAGGAAGCTATTTTACAGAAAACTCAGCCGTCCCCAAACCCATTGGCATTTAGTATCTAGAGGGGTAGTGTGTCATTCTTTAGTTTAAAATAACATGAATTCCTGCACCAGACGCTTTGTGAAGCCAAGGCCTGTTGACCTTGCACGGCTGTTCCCAGAGGCTAACAGCAACTGACGTACAGCTGGTGCTCAGTAAACACTTTTGAATGAAAAAAGGGAGGACAGAGGGAAGGAGAATTGAATGAGATCATGGGTGGGACCCTGCTTTTCAAACTCGAAAGCGTGGTCCAACTTGGGGACATTCCTCTGCTCAGCTGCGATCAGCCTAGAAACAGATGGGGATCTTGGACTGGGGGACCTCACCTTCTACAGCTTGGCAGGTGTCCTCGGTCATTATGGTAAAAATAGAGATGTCTGTCCTCATTTGCTGGTTAACAGGGGACTCTTAGTCCCAGCCACGCCTTCTCCCTGGGGCCTTGCTCTGGACCCTGACCGTGAGCATCAATCACACAGCGCCCGCCCCTCAGAAGACTCCTCAGTGGGTCCCTCTTCCCTCCTCTCCTTCCCCCAAATGAGCTAGGTTCCTCCTCTGTCTGCGCTTCCCCTAAAGGATTCCATGTCATGGAATTGTCTCTTAAAGTGTCCGTTTCTCCCACCTCAAGGACAGGAGCTGTTTTATACATATTCATATTCCGTGCCTAGAATTGAGTTGGTTCTCAGTACAAGTTTGCTAAGCGAACGGGCAGATACTGCTATGATAGGCAAGAGAAAGCAAAGGGAAAAGGAAAGGAAAACTCTCCAGGCTTCTTGAACATAAAGTCTTTTCTGATTCTGAGCATTAGGCCCATCATGAACTGGATGAGTTCATAACCTCCAGGACAGTCAGCCAAGACAGGCGTGCTCATCTGCTTAACCCTTTCGCTGCAAGAAAGAGACCAAAATCACTTTTTGATTTATATGGATGATGAAAGTGATGACAAAAGTAATCTGTCTACAAGTACAGAAAACAGAAGTACTTGGCAAACAGCAGACAAAGAATTAGGAAAGGTACTTCTATAAAAGGCCTCCAGATTTAGTTCAAAATAATTAATAATTTTAAATTTACAAGCAGCGTTTTGCATGAATGTATGTGATATCCAAATTCACATCCAAAGGGTTAAGCAGACAGGTGCCACCATGGTCTCCGAGAGAAAGTGGTGCACTCTGGTCTCCATCCCGGAGGTCCACAGCCCCCTAGGCTCAGAGACCCAGCGAAGGACAGCAAGGACCGTTTTGCCAAGGCTGGAGGTTGTGGAGTTGACCAGTTCTTGGCCAGGGCTGCTTCCTTTTGGTCAAGGGAAAAGGCAGGTAGAGGGCAGGAAAAGAAGGCTTGAAGAACATATTTCTGAGGCTCAAAGGCCATCAGATAGCGCTCAAAATCACACTGCCTTTGAGCACAGGGGAGCTGGATCAGAAACACATGGCGCGCATTCCCTCCCAGTCACACGTGGTTTTAAAAATCAAGGCAAACCGAAGAGGCAACCCGACCTGGGTCCCAGCGGTTGTCACAGGCAAGGGGAGCAGGGGTGCGGAGGGGCAGGTCCTTTTCAGATCTTCCCTAGCAGACCAACAAAAAACCGGGGGCCCGACTGTTATCAGTTAGGGTCCAATCAGGAGACAGAAAATGTATGGACTGAACGTTTGTCTCCCCCCAGTTCCTATGCTGAAACCTAATCTCCAAAGTGATGACATGTGGAGGTGGGGCCTTTGGGTGGTGGCTAGGTCCTGAGGACAGAGCCCTCCTGAATGGGATTAGTGCCCTTAGAGAAGAGACCAGAGAGAACTCCCTTATCCCTTCCACCACGCGAGGACACAGTGAAATGTCAGCTGTCGGAGAACCAGGAAGCAGGCCCTCACGGGACACCGGATCTACCAGAACTGACAGAAATAAATTTCTGTTGTTCGTAAGCCACCTGGTCAGGAGCCACACAGTAACATGAACAGGTGACAACGGCACACGGACGGGAATTTCATACTGGCCCCGTAAAACAATTCACACCTTTCAATTGCTGAAAGCCCATAGCCTCCCCACATCTTCCTCAGTTTCCTAGTCTGCCCTCCCCAGCCTCAATCACCCACCTCTGCTTGCCCCTCCAGTGTGGGCATCGTCACCATGCAGTGGAATCACTTGTGCCCAGGTCCCCCTCCTGTCTTCTAGCACAGCTTTAAGGAAAGGAACGAGCGTGCCTTCCACTCCCTCCGCCTTGTGCTTACGTCAGAGACACAGGGATCGGTGAAGCACTTCGGTGATGCTCAAGCAGCTCAGGGCTGAGAGGGGGAGACAGACGTGCGAGGAGACAGAGCCCCAGACAGCACGAGACACACGAAGCGTGATCCGCGAGCAGCAGGAAGCACCGTCAGGCCACGATCAACGCGGCCCCGGGGCGCGCCAGGGGTGACGGGTTGGCGGGCTGAGCAGGGATCTTCTAGGCAGAGCGGACGCGGAAGGGCACCAGGCGGGAGGGCAGCTCACGGACGCTGCGGGGGCGCTGAGTTTCAGGAAGCGGCCAGGGAGCAGGGAGCTGTGCCCCAGGGTTGGAGCACGCAGCACAGTAACACCGTAATCATGGAAATGATGAGAGCTGCGCTCCTGCATTTTCTGTATGTCAGACAGGGCCCTGAGTGCTGTACATGCGTTACTGCTTCTCGTCCTAACAAACGAGCCTATGAGGTGGCACTATTATTTCCATTTTACAGTTGAGGAAACTGAGGCACAGTCGCTTGCCCAAGCACAGGGCTGATCAGACGTACCATTTTAAATGGGACAGAAAACAACGATACTGTCCCCTTTCAAATGGTACATAGGGTCAGCCTAGTCTCACTGGGCTGAATTCAGGGTGTCAGTAGCCTGACCATAGGTACCATTTGCAACAAGAAAGTTCTGTTGTTTTCTGTCCCGTTTAAAAGGGGATGTCTGGTCAGCCTGCCAGGGACACATCCATAGTAAGAGACTGAGAGTTCCCAGGGCCGAAGCTGGAGAGGTGGGCCGGCTTGCAGATGGGGTGGGGGTGAGACTCAGAGCCCCGGGAGGCGGCACACCTGCCGGTCTGCGGGCCCCGCCAGCCCCGCCTCTGCCCACTCTCCCTGCTCTAACCAGGACCAGGCCTGTATCGGTCTGAAATCTGATAAGAGGCAAGATGGCTTGGAGTCAGTAAGGAAATACCTTCACTTCCCAGAAAATTACTTTGTTGTTTAAAAAGAAAAGAAACACTCCCCTTCCCCACCCCCACTGAAAGGGTTACTTGGAGCCCCGAGTGGGCTCGCTGGCCTCCCAGAGTGCGGCTCTTTGACCCGCGGAGGCCTGGTCCTGCAGGACACGCCGTGCTGCTCAGACACTCGGAGGAGATGGTCAGGGCAGGTGGGAACATGTGTCAGAGGGGCTGGTGCTGCCCCTTCGCTCACCACCAGATGGGGAACATGAGGCCCGGAGAAGGTGGGGGCTCCCCAAGGGCCGGGGCAGGTTAGTGGCAGAGCCTGTGCAAGGCTCGTCCTGGTCCTCTGACCCCCATTCCATCTCTCTCTTTACCTCAGTCATCCATTTTCTCCTGGACCCCTGGAAGTCATTAGCTCTTGGCACCAGCATGTCCCGGATCTTGGGTACAAACAAAGGCAAAGCGGCCTCTGCAGTGATTGGGAGCTTCTCTGAGGAGGGGAGGGATCAAAATAGCCGACAGGTGCCTGTGCCTCCATGCACAGCTCTGCTCCCAGGGACATCTGGGACGTGGGCCATTCCACACCTGCCCCGGGGCGGGGGGACAAGTTCTACTCATGACCCACTGGACTGGGTATGGCCACCTAGCAGGGAAGGTGGCTTTGTGTTGAGGAGCACGTTCCAGCTGTGACACACCAGGTATGTCAACTCAATGCACCCTGAAACTACAGTCACCACGGGGAGCAGAGCAGCCTGCAGGGGTGACAGCAGTGCTCTCCCTTCCTGCTCTGGGAGGCCTTATCTCCACTGGCTCATGTCTACGGTGCCACGCACTGTGTCTAGCTAGCGCCAGTCCCTCTGGACCTGCGTCTGGTCTCCTGGGATGGCTCCCACTCCTTTTACAGGTGGCATCTGACTCAGGCGGTTGTGGTTCCAGATGAGCTTGACCGGCCATTGCATCCCTTGACCTCATCGATATCAGATGCCCACTTCCCTGCCACACTGAGAGATTTGGGAAGAATGATGAATGGAAGAATGGAGGGATGAATGAAGAGATGAACGACAGGCCCAAGGTCCCCGGAGGGGCAGGGCAGACAGAACTAGAACCCTAAGGTCGCGACTCCCAGCCCAGGTACTTGCTCCCACCCCCGAGTGCTCCAGGAGGCAGCTGAGCAGAGGTGCATGGGGTGAGGGAATGGAAGATGGGGTAGGGAAGGGTGAGGCTAAGGGATGAACAAAGGGAGAGAGTCAGGGAAGGACTGAGGTGTCTGCTGAGACTATCCTTGGTTAACGTCTGACTCAGCAGCCAGGCCACCTAGAGTCCCTCCTGGTGATGAGCAAGTTACTTGATCTCTAGATGCCTCCATTTCTTCATGGGTAAAATTGGGGTAATATCACTGCCTACCTTATGGGGTTTTGACAAGGTTAAATGTGTTGACATATTTTAAAGTACTTAGGACAGACAGAGCCAGACGCACTGTGCCATATTGGAAGCAATTGCTGTCATTATTAATTATGGAAAGCTGAGAATCAATTAGTGTGCCTCTGAGAGGCACCAAAGGGGGCACATACATAAGACCTCAGCCCCTCGCTGTTATTCCTATATACTGACCAGGTCCCCAAGAGCCTGCCCTGTGATGTCTCTCAGAAGAGACCCCGCTTGCTTTGTGCACCACCCCTAGCATGTACTGCAGGAACCCTGGAAGTGTCTGCAACCAAGTGGCCAGGTGGAGGCCTAGGCTGCCCATCCCCCGTCTACCCTCTGACATTCACCTTGTAACACTGGTCACGCCACTCGCCTCTCACCAGCTTCGTGAGGTGCGTAGGACATGATGCCATTTACACAAGAAGAAATGGAGGCTCTGAGAGGTGAGACCACTTATTCAAGGGTGGCAGAGCTGTGAAGGCCTGGTGGAGGGTTGACGAGTCGTAGTGCAGATTTGGAGGGGCCTGAAAGGTGGCACAGAGAGCTCCCTGGCAGACCTAGCCTTAGAAGTTACTGTCTTTACACCAGAGAACAAATGAGGCTTGGGGAGAATGTGGCTCTCTCAGGGGACAGAGAGACCCTTGAGAAGCCTGAAGACTAGAGGAAGTAAGGTCACGGGAGGGGTATGGAGGGCTGGGGGTCTGAGACACCCCACTGGGAGTGGCTTCTGCCCCAGGGGACCCTCAGGGCTCCTGTGCCTGCCAGACCACCATGCCTCCCATGGGTGCACACAGGACCTGGGACGGGAACAGGGTGGTGCATGGCCTGTCCAAATGCCACCAAGGGAGCTTTCTTGAAGTGCATGTGATGTGGATGCCAGGCACAGTCTTTATTTGCTAATGTTCACAAGGTTTGTTGAGTGGACACATTCACTTCTGGCTCACTGTCTAAAGTGATGCAAACACACACTCTGTACAGCCCAAAGGGGCAGGGGCAGCAGCCAGCCTGAGGCCGAGGAGAGGGGGCTGCACTACGCGCAGAGCAAGCCCACAGGGCCAGGACGTGAGGGGACTGGAGTGTCGATTGTAATTCGAAACACAGCTCCTCTTCCAGAAGTGTCTACACCACCAGATTTTCCTGTCTAGACCATGCAACTGATTTCCCACTCCCGTGGAGAACTGTGGAGAATGTCAGAGTGCATTCTGAACGATGCGGGCAGGGCCTCCGTGGCCCAGTGAACCGGTGCCACACCGAACACCTACTGGGTGCCAGGCCCTAGGGACTCGAATGCTGCCCGGCACATTCTTTTACTAGGGCAGAACCTGCAGGAATGAATGCAAAGGGTGGAACTCCGGCAGTGTGCGTGGGAGCCACCTGGCACTGAATCAAGGTGGTCTTTTTTTCTTTTTTAAATAAAACACTGGATTTCTACATGGGGACGTGGGCTATGAGAGGAGGCTCATGCTAAGGGGGAAACGTGTGATGGGAGAACGTGCTGTCACGTGCCCCCGGGCCGGCCATGGCCAGGTGGGACCTTGTCTTAGGGAAAGGGAACTGCCTTCCTAAGAGGTTACGACAGAGCACACGATGGTGAAGCTGGGAGCCTGCCCAGACAGCCCTTGCCTAGGGCCGGAGCAGGGGGTATGGGGCGGATTCCCAACGGGCAGAGTGGGTAGTGAGTGAGCAGCTCAGCAACTCATTCAGCAAAGGAGGTCAGAGGAAGTGGACTTGTGAACTGGACTTTAAAAGACACACAAAATTTCACCAGTCGATAATGAGGTGAAAGGGGACTAGGCCATTCACAAATTGGCATGCACTTGAATGAGAACCTTGCAGACTTGATGCTTGGCTGGACTGAGACAAAACCCCAAATCCTCTCAGCTGGCGCCTGCCTTCTGGAAGCTTCAGACTGGTACCCGGATAGCCTGGCAGAGTGTGGAGTGCAGGGGCAGACCACAGGCCCGGCACCAAGCCCAACAGCTGTTCAAGGAGCTGCGTGTTTTAGGGTGGGAACCTCAGTTTTCCCAACCACAAAATGGGAATGAAAGTTCTGGCCCTCACCTTCAGCACCCCTACACAGTCAACACAGCTCCTAAGGGTCTTCTACAAAAAAAATAACAGAGTAGACAGAAATATCAAGGGATAATAGGTGGTCATGGCAACACTTACCATTATTTTGCTGTGTATAATGTGCACGTTTTAGCCCAAATTTGTGAGAAAAAATAAGGGTGTGCATTATACATGGGTAGTACTAATTCCGTATCTATATAAATGTTTCTAATTCTTTTATTTATCCTTATGAGTTAAAAGTATAACTCTAGAGAGCAATGATATCCATCTGCAAAATAATACCCTGGAATACTATAATCAGGGGTTTTTTTTATATAAAAAGCTTTATTCATAAAATTTCTTGTACCTTGTATCTGTTCTTATGTTTTGTAATTATTTGTTATATAAAATTTCTTGTACCATAATGTTAAAAATAAATGCAAAAATTCTCTTATAATACAAAAAACAAGTACTTAAATATACACAAATAAAAATTTGAATTACAAAATTAAAACCAAAGATTTTTTTTTCCTCTGAAAGTGTGGGCCAAACACAGGTGTGCATTATACACAGGAGCGCAATCTGCACGGCAAAACGCGGGGTATCTGCCCAGCTGTTCTGAGTCTAGTGAGATACGGAGTAATTGAAAACCAGAGCTGGAAGGGACATGAGGGACGAAATAAGTTGGCTTCTTCGTCCTTCCACCTTAGAGACCAGAAGACTGAGGTCCACCAATGGGAAGTAATTATTCTTGTCCTCCGACTCGCTGCTAGCCCCAGTGTCTCCTTAGACACATCTGTTCAGAGTGGCTTCCAGGTCCTGAAGGGGTTCTGGTGACAGGTTGTGTGCTGTCACCCAGGGCTTTGCACACTGAGGGGAGGTCAGTGCTGCAGGGCTCAGGAGTTCAGACTGAGAGGTTTACAATGTCTCGAGGGTGAGCTGAGCCTTAGGTGTTAAATGGAGCTCAGCGCCCC